>JAOUZG010002851.1:5526196-5562183 GCA_026289955.1 Argiope argentata | reverse complement strand
TATATATATATATATATATATATATATATATATATATAATGTGAATTAATGACTATACGCTCGTTTTTCACAAAAAATTAGCAATGCCTGTGAAAGATTATTTTTATATTGTCAAAGATAGAATATTTCAACGTATTGCTGGAGTAGTGATCCAAGTTGTGAAGATCAGTCAGCTGTGCTGATCAAGACAGCGAAAAACGTATCGCCCACGCCTAAATACACAGAAAATCCGTCGGTTCTAATGATCAACTTCGACCGCATCAATTTCGATGTACAGGTGGCTCAGCATGCCGATTTTATTAGGGCCAATTAAGAGAATGACTGATTCATTGAAAAGTCATCAGACCTTTCCGTAGACGATTATGACGGGTTTTTTTTTAATTACAGCCAGTCATCTCTTTACCACAGAACCAAATCATATATACAGGGATTATTGTGACTGGCTGTTATGCTCATAAACAATACAAAATTTTTGAATAAGAAAACAATCGTCAATTAAAGTTCAAAGAAACTCCAAATTGTTGGTAAAGGGCTAGAAATCTTCTCCATCATATCTTTTAATATTTTTAAATTTCCAGGGTATTGTAATTTTGTGCTAAAATTACTATCAATGAGTCTTCGTCTACTTTCTTTCAGTTCAACTCATTATGTTATGTAGTGCTGGACTAAGCCTATTTCCCCAAATACAGTACATGTGTTGACTTGTATTCAACAAGATTATGACGCATAAAAGACATCTTAAAAAGTTACAGAAGGAAACACTCGTCAAGCACGAATGGATGAAAGAGAGGATGGTATATAGGGTGAGAACAATGACGAAATGAAATCACGAGCTGCCCACTAAACTTTGCAAAGCCTTTTGATTCCTAATTGACAGTCTTCCGCCGAGCTGAATCTCTTGCTGATCATTATCCATAAAAAAAACTTATCCAACAAATGTTTGGTAATTCAATAACTTTTTAAGAAATTAAAAATTATCCCTTTGCTGTCCGGACGGTAACAATTCAAGACAATACATCATTTTGACGTTTTATTTATTTAATTTTGATTCTTAAAATACCCTCAAAGCTATAAGAAAATCCAAGTTAATTAATCGGGAAAATTAAAAACAATTACGTATATTTATTTTTCGGTGCGATAAACGAGTCTCTGAATTAGGTGAATAATTAAGCATCGAATAGTTTTTCCGAATGAAGAGAATTAAAATATGTATGAATATTTTTCATTCCTATATATAAATTGTATCGATTTTTCTGCTTCTATATAAAACAATATGTGATTTTTTGCAGCCCTTTTATACTTATGAATATTTTTAAAGAATTAAGACTGCACTGATCATTCATTCGTCCCCTTTGGCTTGGAACCAAAACGATCGTTTCAACCGGCACTCCACTGTCTGTATATGGGAAATATGATTATACGATGCACGAGTGGCGCTCGGGCATTATGGTTAAAATGTCGTTAATCTAATACCTGCGTCACTTTTTCTGCTTTCTAATCATATCATTCTGTCTTATTAAATTTTTTTTTGTTCTGGAAATGTCGTTTTGATTCAATTAAGTGCCAGCAGAACATTTGAACTGTAAGAATTATTGATCATTTCTGTATTAAATTATGACCTTTAGAAAGTCAAAAAGTTTAGATAGTAAAATTACGATAATTCGATTCGTTAACCACGCACTTGAGCCACCCATCAAAAGATTAATTTAAAATGACATACTAATGTTTTAATGTTTTTTCCCAAATTACCTAAATATATATATTTTTAAAAAATAATAATATCCCAATATAGTTTTGTAGAGATTCAACCTCAGGAAAACTACAGAGATCAATTTTTCTCTCTTTGCAGATAATACAGACGAGATTAACAACCTTCATCTTAAATTGATACTAGCCAAATATTTATCCAAATATTAACCCCAGAAGCGTCTAATTATTTTGATCTTACAGTTTTCTAGTAAGAAAAAATAATTATATATATAATTCTTTTACTTCAAATCTTAAAAAAAAAAGAAATTTTAAGAATAGTTTATCCTTTAATGCTATAAAAATATACATATAAATACGAAACATCTGCTTTTCTTCTGAACAGAAAAAGACGCTCAGAAGGTTAAACTGATAAAGCCAAGTTTCGACGTATTTAAAATATTAAAGAAAATCAATGACTAGTCACTTGCCTCAAGCACCGATTTTTCTACTTTTTGTTAGATATAAAAGTCATGTTCTCTAAATATGTTATCACGTGTTCCTTATCCTCCTCTACCTTTCATTTTTGAGAGAAAAAGAAATTAAAGTGCCACTGCGAATCCTTTATCGAGAACACCCGTGACAGACTTCTCCAGTCTAAACTAGTGCACCCATTTCAAAAATGTATCATGAAAATGCCTAAATCCTAGATATGTCATCAAAAGTTGCCCGCTTTTCGCCGTCCATCTCTTTGGAGAGGTATTGGAAACACACAAATTCACAGTAAACTTTCTGTGGAGAAAAAACTCCAGTAAGTACCCAACAACCACTGAACCAGTTTCGAAAATTTTTGTTTCACGTGAATGCTCAAGATTATCTTTAACAGCCATCTATCTCCTCCTTTACCATTTGAGAAGATGTCGCGAAATAAGACTTTAACATTGATCTCAGACTCCATAACTGGAAATATTTCGCTAACTTTCGTCGTCAGCTCAACAATTTCGTTATTTTGAAATATAGCTATGCGATCAGAATGCTGCGTCATTATTATGCCTCGTTATAATCAGAATGCTCTAATATATCATTGAAATTGCATATTATTATTGTAGTAATATGGAGTGAATTAACTTGATTAAAACCTTCCATGTTCATTCTGAAAGTTAGATTAATAATAAGTCGAAAGTATTGATGAAATACAGCTTATCAAACCGAAAGAAAAAGATATTTTAAATTAAGACCACATAATGGTGATGGAGTATTCAGATTGTTTACTTATACCTGCCAAGGGTCGAAATAATTTGGACAAAAATTGGCAAAAGGAGGGTCCATACGGTTGTTGAGGTTAGATAAGTCATATTTTGAAGTAATAATATTCTTATCCATAATAATATATAGTATAGACAATATATTCTATAATATCTGTAATTAAGGTTATTTGGAAGCAAATTTGATGATATATATGGAAGTCATGAGTTTTTATATGAAATAAAAATTTGCAAAATCGATATTTTAGTAATAGAGACTGAAGAATCTTGTAGGGTTTACCGCCTCGGAGAACATGCAGTGAAATAATGCCTTTGAATTTTCTCAGCACAGGAAGTAGTGTCAGAGATGGGCATCGTGGAATTCCTATGCCCATTAGTGTCGTAAAGTTCATATGAAATAATAATGGGCGAAATCGTACAGTGTTTATGGCTGGGAGAATGGTACTTTGGTTTTATCAATTTTAGATAATTTAATGATGGACGAGTAGCTGGACATTTAAAGCGATATTTTGATTATTAATATATAACCAAATATTTATATTTCAGATGAATAAAAAGTTGGGGGCACTAACGAATTAGCAAGATTACAGGTTACAATAATGTAAAAGAATTCGACAATAAGTCATTGTCAATCATCCGAACACAGCTCTCAATCTTTGTCATCACTCGCTACAACTACCTTTTACTCGAAAAATAATCAAGTAATCGACGAGAATCGAGACGAATCTTTTAATCCTCACAACCAGACCGTGCATCTACGACAACCCCTCCTCCACTTTATTTTCACGTTGGAGGGCGCGCGGGGCCGCTGATGGTAGTTCCAATTCGGAACAGAGTGGAAATACGAGATGAAAGTAATTTAAATATATATATTTTTTTCTCTCAGAGAGAAATAAAAAGTGGAACGCTATTACCCGGAAGACCGGATTGCCGTGTTCCGTGGAGCATTGTTTATGTTTGCTCGAACGACTCCGAACGCCCTTTTTTCTTTTTTTCCGTGCTTTCCAGTCTTCCATTGGAATGATTCTTACTCCCGGAACTCTGAAGAAAAGTTGCTGGAAAAAAGTTGGAGGGATGACTTTCTCGTTATAGCTTCCTTCTTCCTCGAAACATTTATTCTCCTTTTGCGATATGGAATGAAAATGCATTGCTTTCGAACAAAGGGAGAGGAATTTTTAGCTAGATAGCCTCAAAAGGAATAGATCAGGAGATTTGAAATTCACCTGAGAATAAAGATGTTAAGTAACAGAAAGAAAAGAAAGGCCCCACCCACGCATCTTTTTGGGAAATATACATACGTCAACTTACAAAAACAGTTAACAGCATTGGAATAACGCTTAAGTCGATGTATGGAACAGTAATACGAAAGTTGTTCATCTTTAATGACTTCAAATCTTAAAAAAAGCACTGGATTAAAGTTTTTTTATGGCTTAAATTTTTTTTAATAATTAAAGAAATTTAAGTCATACACATTTTTGAGGCTTTTTTCAGATCTGAGGTTTTTAATGATGAACAACTTTCGTAATATTGTTCCGTACATCAATTTATGCGTCATAAAACGCATAAATTGATAAAATTATTAACTTCTTTAATAACTTTAAAAAATTCATAATTTTCCCAAATTCTTAAAAAAAAGTAAAAACAGTGCATTGAATGAAAAAGATGCTGAAAGAGATAGACTATGGACACAAGGATGCATACCAAAGGATAAATATTTATTTTATATTGGAAAGTAATTTATAAAAAGGGATTTAAAAAATTTCGATGCTGAAATATCAATTTCGTGGTGAATAAATGTTACTATAACAGATTGTTTTTTCCCAAACAATATGTTTGCTATTGTGAATAGCAAACATATATTGCCATTGTTAAGATATTACATTGCTAATAGTATATATTGCTAATGTTTATAGCAAGCATATAATATCAAATATATTTTAATGCACTCCTTTTTTATTATAAAAATGAATATGACTTAAACTAAAGTAAAAATTATAAGCACAATTAAAATAAAATATTTATCATTTTTCAAAGGTGACACCGCATAATGAATTGTCAGATTCAGGCTTTCAGTCAAGTTCTTTACGGTTGCAATTTCATTAATTGTTGTCAAATAGCCTTAATTCATGACATTTTTAAAAACGCTGATTAATTAAAAAGGTATTCAAATTTTAGTTTATTAGGTTTTACATCAATGAATCCTCTTTTTCACAGATCGTCAGACAGACAGAATTCCCAAAATTTACTTTCTAAACCAGAGGTCTTGAGTGTAGGTCACAAAATCTGGAGTACGATTTTTTCATCTTGATGATGGGGATGTGCCCACGAAGTACATGCAAAAACTCGAAATGTCCCCCGAAGCTGTCGAAGACAGACCTGGCGATCTCTACAGCTTTATCTGTGAAAAGAAGCTCCACAGGATCCTCTATGCTGATGTTAAAGAGTTTGGCCAGCGTTGCTGGACAGCTGAAAATGTATTGTGGAGACAGTTGGGTGTTATCCGGGCAGTGAGGACAGAGTCGGGTGTAACTCCTTTGTCCATCTGTAGAAATTCTCGTGCCTTTCAAGTGTTTTGTTCTAAGTCGGGCTATTCTAGTTGAAATGGTTTTGTTGCTGTTTAATTGTGGAATGGATAACTTTTTAACTTCCTGTTATATTAGTTAGTTGATTGAGGAGAATTACGGGTCTCTTTCACGAGCTCATCGGTTTTTTCGCTGCCAGTGATATCAACATTTTTTCTTCTTTTTTTAATATCGTATTCGAAGAAGTAAAAAGCTATTAGATATTAATAAATTTTCCAGAGAATTTAATTTCACAAATTCTTTCAATTTTTATTTATTAACCCAGTTAGTCCTTAAAATTTATGGCAAAAATAAAGAACTGTGAAAGAATAATTTCACCCAAAATTTGTTCACAACTTTTTTTATAATCATTCACTAACAAAACTGTTTTAAAAGAGTATCAGAAACTAATCAAATTAATATATTTCGAAATATTACAACTTTTTAACAAATTATATTTGAAATCGTTGTTGCTTTTATGTAAAGTTTCCCATAAAATCAGCATTTCTTTTTTTTAATATACAAAATTAAAATTGTATTTAACTTTTTTTAAACGAATTCTTGCTTATCTAAGACTAAGCAATATATATCAAATGATTAGATAATCTCTGTTATAGAGAATTTAGATAAATCTTATCTAAAGTTATATAATCAATCAAATTTAACTACTCAACAAAATGGAAATTTCGTGCTTGAAATAACGTATTTCCTGCTATTTTTACATGAGCGAAATTTCCCCAAGATAAACATTCATGTCTATAGTAAAATATTTACTTTACTCCACCTTTTATCTTGCACGATAAAAATTAAACAGAAGAGAAAAATGCATTTCTAGACTCTGCGAAAAAGATCCCCATACCTGGCCCTTCTCGAGGCGCGTGAAAAAGATAGCACTCTTAATCTGAACAATAGATCTATTTTTAGAGCGAATAAATACCCTCTGCAACGTCAGCCGATAAAACCAACACTTTCCGACCGCATTTTTTGGACATCCATTCCCTACTTGAAGTGGGGGGAGGGACGCCTCTCTTCATGTCAGAGGGGTCAAAGGCGCATGGCAGAATGGGGGGGAGGGGAGGATGTGAAGCAGCCAGGCATGCCATGATCCAGTTCGATCGGAATTTCGTGGAGAGTCTTGGCAGAAAGAATTAGCAGGGGGAGCCTGAAAGGGATTATGACCGCCGTTCACCGAGCTCGAAGACTTCTTTTCTGTCCCTATTTTCGTTCGGAGAGTGGCAAGTGTCGACAGGTATTGATGGCAAAGCGGCTTATTTTAAGTGATACAAGAGATCGACTAATAGAGTCGGCAGAAACTCAAGTTAAAAGCATTTAATTATGAAGCACCGTGTAATTGACGAGTAGCTCTCCATGAAATCACATCATTCAATTAAAATGAAGAATTGCAATAAATAGAATATCGATTATAGTGTTTGAAATTATGTCAGTCATTTTTAAATACTTTGGATATTTTAAAACAACTGATAAGGAATTCTTTGATTGCGCATAAAGCTAGACCTACCTTTTTCTAAATTGATACTTTGAGTGCCACTGAATCCTTGAGATAACACTTGAGTTCAAACAAAAGAAGAAGAAAGATAAAAAGAAAAGAAAAAAGAAAAAGAGAGAGAGAGAGAGAGAGAAGGCGACCTTTTCCTGCGTGCTTATGTTTCAAACGAACAAGTATGTAACATCAATATTCAAATGAACAAATCAATTACTGCAATAGTTTTATAATAATATGATTTTAAAAAAAATTAAAAAACTTTATTTATAAATTATTTTCAATTTGAGAAAAATTGCTGCATTTCTTAGGAAAATTTGTTTTAGGATTTCACATACACGTATCCATAGCTATATCAATTACCGAGAAGAACATACCAAATTAGTTTACTTAATAATTTAAATCAAGGCATAATACTTATTTACATTAATTAATGCATAAGGATTTTCAAAATTTATCTTTTATCACTGCTTTTATAATTAAAAAAAAATTGTCAATCTAGAATTATATGATTATTCTAATAAGTTCCACAATGATTATTTATCAAGTTAATGAGACTAGATAGCTATCAAAAGATATTTGTGTATTTCAATACGATTAATTAATGAATATTCAGTGACAAGAAATAGTGGAAAAAGACTTTAATAAATAACAACATGGAATGTCAACTCACTATAAAGAGCAACTATAATGGAATAATTAGAAAAAAAATTAAAGAGGAAATCTTTTCAAAAATCAAGATTAAAATATGATCTCGATCATTCTGAAAATAATTAAGGAACATTTGTTTTCGAATTTGTCTATTGGAAATAGCTCAATTAATTCAAAATAAAGTTCCACCACTAAATATAAAGAACCTTCTCAAGAAATCAAATATAACACAGAATTGACACTTTTGCTTTCAAAATGTCTTTTTCTTTATACCTAATTTAAACGATGAATAGTTAGAATATTCTACACATAAATATCAAAAATAATTTGTATTATACTGTAATTAAACTAAGCTTTTAAAAATTATCACGCTCATGTTCATCATGTTTAATCTCACAAAAAGTATAGGTGTCTTACTTAAAATTTTGCTATCTAAGAATCAAAGCGTAACTATTTTAAAATAGCGTACATTAGTTTTCTTCTTAATTTATATAACATTAGGAATTAAATGAATTCAGAGAATTCATGTTGAGTTCCTTTAAAATAATACTACTTTTAAGAAATTTGTGCCATTTTCAAGTTCATACACATATTACTGCCATAAATGAATAATTAATAAAAGCTGTGTCATTTCTCAAAGTATGAACATCAACGTATTCAAGCATTAATTTAATTTACCTATATTATATATATATAATATGATTCAAAATAACAAGAATTTAAAATCTTTTTTTTACCTTCATGATCAAGTATTTTAGCGCAATTTGCTGCTTAGAAAGGTACAAAACAAGTGTACGAGTAGTTAATAACAGCAAGCGTGATTCTGGAAAATAAAATCTTTTATTCATTTCCAAATTTGAATTTAGCGTTATCTGATTTTGTCACAAATGTACTTAGATACTTATTACGTTCAAAATCTGCTTAATCCACGAAATTTCTTTTTATTTTGATATAACTGTGGGCTAGGGTGGATTTAGGGATTTTGCGATCCTAGGTAGAGCGTGTTTTGGAGGCTCTTCTTTTAATGAATTTAGATTAATATTTCCATACATTTTTATCCTGGTACTTTTCTGGCAATTCAACCTTTATTTTTATTAATTTAAAATAAATCATTTATTTACTCAGAACCTCAAATGCGCGACATCTTTCTTTATATTCTATTATATTGAATCAGTCAACTGATGTTTATAAATGCTCTCATAATAGATAAACATTACTTATTTGGAAGGAATCAATTAGACTTGATGCAGTGTTGATATTCTCCTGATGTTTAATAATTAAGTTAAAACATTTCATATTTCCTAGAATTTGTATTTTTCACAAATTTATTCATTTGGTAACTAGGCTATTCACATTTTTTATTCGGCCTGCCTGTACCCTCTCCTTTCAGCGCAGCGGCTGTAAGTCTAATCTAAAATTCGTAAGTCGTTGTGTACAATTAGTAATGATGTATGATGATATGAAATAATGTGTGATACGGTAAAAACTGCAGAAACCTTTATAATCCTAGCTCCCTTGAAACTTTAGCATTTTATTTCATACAGTTTATCGTTCAAAATCCGACAGCCGTTTATATCAAACTAATTTAACTTGCAAGAAGTATCATTTTAATAAACAATAATTTTTAAATTTTGGCAACTTAATAAAAAGTCCTTTTTACCTTAAATATGGTTTTGGTTTAAAACTGTTAAATTCGCACCCTATTTGAAATTATTCACTTTTTCGAAAAGACACGCGTTTTAGTTTTGAGACATCATAAATGAAAACTATACGAGGGATGACGGGAAGATGACACTTGAACCGATCCACTCATTTCCAAATTCCCATGCCACATTAGGGGAAACTCATTACAATAATAATTCCGATGATTATAATAAAATTTTCAGCAGTGGGCATGCAATGATAAATACCCTGAATACAGTCCTCACAGTAGAAGATAGCTATAAAAATATTAAATAGCGTATATAACTAGTCAAGCCTTAATTTACACTCAAATTAATATGTAATCTGATCATCATTGCTAATCAGCATAAATAAAACTTTAAAAGTAAATTCTAAATTCAATTTATTTCTCTGGTAAAGTCCCAAAACGAATATATATTTACTTTTTCTGAAAAACCAAGAATGTTCACTTCTAACTAAACATTTAAATTTTCTCTAATTGAAAATGTTTATTATTATGTTTCCATCGTATATTCTGAATTTTTCTGAAACCTGGGTAATTTTAACTGTCATTTATAAGCATAAAAGTATGTCCTAATCTTTCGCAATTAAGGGAATTGCTATTTATAAAAATCTTAATGCACTATTATTCATTTTAATGTAGTACACAAAATTGTATGGAATTCTAAAACGTGAGTTGCTCGTAGGCCGATGCTAAGAAGGTTAAAATGATCTCTGAATTGATTTTGATGAAACAATGTAGTTTCATAAGCAACAGAAAAATTATTTTTATGAGAGAGTAAATGAAAAGAAAAAAAGTTAGCGAATTTTCCTGTAGAAAGTCAACTAAATACTCTAAGCTTTCACTTTAGGTTTGACTTCAATCATCAAAAGTATATTATATTTTCTCAGTGAATATCACCAAATATTTACAATAAAAACTTTTTCAAACAAAGCTAGCGAAAATTTCGAGGAAATGTGTTTGAAAAATAAATTAAACAAATCACGAGCAATTTTATCCATTTACATGAGGAAAAAACAAAACAGAAAATGACGCAGTCGCCGACAAAGATAAGAGAATGCAATACTTCCATCAAATCATTAAAAGAGAAATTATGTTCCGGCTGGGAAAAAATTGCTTCAAAATAACATGCATAATGTATTCCCACTACACTTAGAAGATATAATAATTAGAAAGAAAATGAGAATAAATATATCCATAATAAACGATCTTCGCTTCTGTTGAATTCCAAATGAGGGAGAATTTTTTGTTAAGAAAAAAGAATAATTGTTCATCTGGATATTTTTTAGTTTGTTTTGTGAATAAATATGAGTAATTTCAGTTTTAAATGGTGTCGTGCATTACAAAAAAAAAAAAAAAAAACAATTTGGATTATGTTGGTTGGATTTTAGTTAAAATACTGAATTTAGATCCGAAATTAATACAAATCTGTGGGAAAATAATAGAAAATTGAATGGATTTCATGTTGTTTTTTTAACATCATAAGCAATAATAAACATATTTTGTTGTTGATTCACCTAATTAAGGTAATTAATTACAAAACCTTCGCACATGAGAAAATATTTTATTGTTTTGACCACAACACAGTTGAATATTTTTATATGAATATTTTTTATAAATAAATAATGTTTAGTATTAAAATATTTTTGAAGGAAATAATAAAACAAATTTTTAATTATTAATATTTTTAACAGACGATATTTCATTTGCATACCATTTCATATTTGTGTTATAGATTCCAGGGGAAAATTCTTAGATTAAAAAAATTGATTGTTATTACAAAATATGCAACATTATCAATCAAAATCTGCAAAGTAGGAAGTAATGTTAAGCACCTGTACATAGCATTATTCATTTAATACATGATTACAAGCCAATATGTACACAATTGCAGAAAGAAAACTCAAACATTTATGCTACATACTACTCATTTAATCTTGAGTTAATGCTCTGCAACGCCACAGTCCTTCGCACAAATGCATTGAAAAATATATTGATTCCAGGTTAAAAGTTCAATTCGGGTTGTTCTTTTTTTGGAAAAAAAATGAAGGAATTAAATAAAAATCGAATCTACATTTTAATTTAAGCATTGAAGATCTCTTAGTATTCGATAAGTAGCAACATTTCGTACACATGATAGCATTAGCATAAGTGCGCAAGTATGCATACGAAAAAATTACTTTTTCTATAAAAAGAGGATATTGATTTTTATATGCAATCGAAAATTAGTATAAAAAATCATGTGAAATTCATGAAACAATGAAAAATGCTAATGAATTTAGTTGGTTCGCATGTGTTGTTCGGACACTGCAATTAGGAAAAGGTTAATATGCATGAAAACATTCTGATGAAAGGGGGAAATATGAGACTGCACGTACCGTTAACTAGATTAAATGAACGAGAACAGTGCAGGTGTGTAAAGGAACTAATAAAACTCACCTTCGCTGCCCCTTCTCAGGATGAATCCCTCCTTCGGCTTCTTGCTCCATGCGGACTGCTTGTACCAGTCAGGAATGGTCAGGTTCTGCAGGGACCTCTCTATCCTCAGCTCGTGCTCAGACTTGACCCGGGCTCCCCCACCACTCGTCGCCAGACGATTTTCAGGGGGCAGGGCCCTCTCCCGATTGTCGGCGTCCAGCAGAAAGTCCATGCTTCGGGCCCGGCTGCCCAGGAACTCGAGGGCCCCTCCAGCAATGGCCGAGTGCGTGCTCTCGTCGTCCTCCTCCGCCGCGCTGCTGTGCGCGCGCAACGCCGCCTCTTCTGGAAAATCGCGCTGGTCCACGATCTCCAGCTGCTGCAGCTGCTTTCGACGCTCGGCCGCCTCGCGGACGCGCTGGGCGCACGAGGCCCAGGCGATCTCGCCCGTGCATCGCCGGTAAGGCAGGAGCGGCTGCTCCTTCGTGGACGGCATCGGGGCTATCTGCTCGTGGGGCGGTTCCGACTTTTTGTTGTTCCTCTTCTTCAGCTGATCGATCCGACGTTTCGAAGACCGGACGGCCGCCTCGAGCGCCCCTAGGTCAGGATGGCTGGCGGCAAGGCGAGCACGCTCCGCCCTGGCAGAGCGCCTGAACTCATTGAAGCGACTCAGGTCGCACGTGGAAGGATCCTCATCATCCGAATGATCCTTCTGGATGCTGTCGGTGCTGATGGACAGGTCCTGATTGCTACTGATTCTTTCAAAAAACTGTTTGCGAGCAGTGGCCAGTTTGCCCTTGAGTCGTGCCGTTTTCATAGAGGAGTGGTTGCTGGATGGGGCTACAGGGGGTTTGTGAGTGACCTTTGTCGCCTTAGAGTATCCAGTAATGAGTTCCATGAAGTCCTCTTTCTTAGCTGGGTCAGACTGACCATTAGATATCTGATCGGTCTCTCCATTCTTGAATTTTGCTTTAGAATATCCAGCTATCTGATCTAAAAAGATATTCCTATGGAATGTATCTCCATTGGATAATTTGTGGATTCCGTTTCTGTATGTGTCGATAGTGGGTCTAACAGTGGCAGTTGGCTTGCTGTAGTTCCTTTCTGATATCCAAGATGTATTGTTCTTCATACTGGAGGGAGGACAGGATCCTGATCTGATCTTAAATGGTGATTCGTCCCTTGGAGAAGGTCTGCTGCTCTGGCTCCTGGCTTCAAAACGGGCGGCTCTTTCAACAACCGTCTCTGTGCTGACACAAATGCGACGATAGTGCCGCGATCTTTCGTTGGGAGGCAAAGATCTAAGGAGTCGATCGCCCCTTGAGCTGGATCCGAGATAATCTTGAATACGTTGGCTGACGCTCTTACTAAGGAGGGCTGAAAGAGGTTGGGTGGAGCGAAGTTGTTGCTCGTGGCAACGTCTGAGATCTGGAGTGCTTTTAGATTGTGTGCCGATAGGTTCAAAATGTTCTTCTGGTTCCCGACCAAGAGAATTGCTTCGTTTGTATTCAATTCTATAAATGGGAATTTCGGGACTACACGGTCCACTGGAAATTATATTTTCACAACAAGAAACGACATCTGGCTTATTAGATTCAATTTGGCTATCACTAATTTCCGCAAAAGATGAACTGTTTACATTCTCTAATTGATTAATATCTTCACTAATAATTAATTCATCGTTTATTACAGCAGTATAATTAATTTCAGATAGGTCGATATTTACCGGGACATCATTAAGGATATTTTCCGAACTTGTCACATCACAGATCAAAATTTTTGAATCATCAAAAGAACACTGTTCACTTACCTCTTCTACTTCTGAATGAACAGCTTCGAATGAGCAATCGCCTACGTCATTTGTAATTTCTTTTGCAGCAATGACACAATCTTTTATGTCAGAGGCAGCAAAACAATCGAAAGTCGTAAATTCAACGGTACTGGCTTGATGACTGCGTTCTTCAGGCACTGACGCAACGCCTACAGGTACACAACATTCCTCTCCCTCACTCACAATGTTTACGTTATCAGCGATTTGGACGCTATCTCCTATAACACTATCAGAATTCGAATCACTATTGTCTGTGTTTACGAGGCAAGAATCTAGCACACCGCAAGCGTCAGAAGTATCCAAAATCAGAGACGCCGTACCATCTTGGCGGTGGGCGTGACAAGCATTCTCTAGCACGTGCGTTTCACGATCCGACTCTCGACTGACAACTAATGCCTCGAGCGAACTGATATCATCTGCTTCTTTCCCCGCACAACCTTCGAACGCACCCTTTTCTCCGCTTACTACTACTCCCTGTGTCATTAGGTCAAAATCGCCGCCCGCCAATTCTCCACTTCCGTCAAAGTTGTTACCACTTTCTTCAGTAGATGGCGCCACATTGTTACAGCTTTCCAGTTCGGAAGTGATATTTTGATTAGGTATTGACCCGGCAGATGGCATTACCTCGGGACAATCTGAGGAAATTAATTCGGGTAACGCCTTTTCTTCGTTTTCAGTCACTGCCTCCAGCTGAATGGTAGTATCGTTGACCTTGGATAGTATTTTCGTCGTATCTTCTGAAGCGGAAGGGTGATATACGATTGACGCCTCTGATTGAAGGGAAGACAATAACTCTGCGTTATCCGTCAGTGGTTTTGCTGCAGAGTTGTCAGTTTTAGTATCAGCTGAATTATTGCATTCATGGTCGCTACCGTCAGGTTCATAATTTTTGTAACACGTTGTGTCAAGTTCACTCAGTATCTTTGTTTCCGTATCGGATGTGTTGATTTGTTGGTCAACTAATTCTGATAATTTTTTAATGGTCCCAATATCCGCATTGGGTTCGATGGTTGTTTGAAGTAATTCGATGTTCTTTTCTTCCGTACATGAAATAAGATGCCCAGGAGAATTCATAAAATTGTCGATCATTTGATCGCGTTTGTATTCACCGAAAACATTATTAACTTTTTTGTTAAAATTATAGTTATAATATTCTTCCGCCAAATCGTTATCAGAATCAGTTTTGTTTTTAAATGAGGAGGAACTGTCGTCACTCGATTGATTGTCAATTTGTGTTTCTGAATTTTTTATCTCATCGCATAAATTTTCGTCTAAAATTTTATTTTGGTTATCGTTTCCATCCGTTGAAGATTCGAAATTAGTTGGCGTTTCAATATCAAAATCCCATTCTGGTAGATTTGAATACTCTAATTTCAAAGTTGTATGATTTTTATTCGGTTCCGAATTCGGCTCATTTAATTCAGTACTTTTCTTCGGCAGGGATTGAACTGAATTAACCACTTCATCGGAAGGAATTTCATTCTTCTTTTCAATGCATGCATCGATTCCTTTCGAATTTAATGAATCGAATGATTTTAAATTAACTGCATCAGCAGCTGAATATGAATTTTTCAAAAATTTATTGATAGTTTGCTCGCGAAGACTCATAATGTCATCTACAAACAGCTTCTCCATTTCTTCTCTGTTACTAATTTTCATTAATTCCTTATCAAGAAGCCATGCCGAAAACTGTGACAAATTTTCTGGAATATTCCATTTTTCCGCCTCAAGGAAATCTGCCTTCAATTCATCGGTGTTCATAGACTGTTGTAATTGTTTGGAAAATTCCTGAAAGGTTTCGGGGATTGAATAGCTGCTGGATTCTTCATTGTTGCCCTCCGATTTTAAGAGTTTCGATTCATAGAAGGCGGTAGAAAGGGACTTTCGACTGATGTCTGGGTTCGATGAACAAATAGACATTGCTACATTCTCTTTTTTCTCCCCCAAGCTATCTTCCTCCTCGTCGTCGTCTTCGTCATCCTCAACGTAACCTGAGTCATCGTGCTTGAGTTCGGCGTTTGCACTCTCCTTCGGCCGTTTCTTGATTCTTTTCTTAATCTCTTTTACTTTTCTGTTACCCTCGTCGCTGTCTGAAGACGTCAGGGGAGATACTGAATCGGCTGTTTTGTTTGGTTCTGAGGTGAGCTCGTGGATTTCTGGATCGCTCAGATTGGACTGGGACAGTCGTACCATTTTTGGATACGTCTTCTGCAGAAGTGACTGAACGTCCATTTCTGCGTCCTCACTCGTTTTCAAAGAAAACAAATCATTGATATTCGATTTCTTAAAACTGGGATCTGTGCATAAAGGACAATTGTCTGAGTTATCCGAGCAAGGGTTTTCAAGGCTTGAATGATTTTTCTCCGAAGGAATAATTTCTAAGTCTGTATTTTTTAAATCCACATCAATGGAAACTGGTTTCGATTCGACATTTTCTAATTTGTCCCTAATGTTGACTGGATAATTATTTTCATTTTCGCTATTTTCATCAGAAGTGTAATCATCGAGGTGGTTAAAACTTCTCAAAGCATCATCAACATCCGAATCGCCTTTATCCGCCTGTTTCAAACCGCTACTCGATGTGGCGACAGTAAACATGTCAATATCCAAATCATCTAAGTCTTCGCGAGAAGAACTTTGCTCTTTCTGCTTCGGAACGATTTTTTCCGCATCATTATTTACTAAATTGAAAGGTGGAAGTGTCACTTTTGATTCGTTATCCCACAAACCTAGCCTTTTAAAATTATTATTCTTATCCTCTTTAATTCTAATGCGACCCATTTTATTATCTTTCATTTTAAAAGAACTGTATATTTCTTTCAGTTGAGGCGGAAGCCCGTCATCGCTTTCATCCGAAGAAAATGTTTGTTTACATTTGGAACCAGTATTTTGTAAGTCTGACTCGTGCTGCCATCTAGCGATAGGACTCGTCGCTTCTTGTAGGTGCTGTAAGTCTGTGTGGTGCCGCCATCTGCTGAGAGAATTAGGAACTACCGGTGTGTCGTCGTCGCTGGCGCACAGTTCGGGTGACCTACGGTTATTGTCCGGGGAAGGGGACTCTGATTGCATTGTGGGACTCTGTCGGACTTCTGTTTGCGCTGTTGAGCAATGAACTTCCGCTCCCGATGAAATCTTTTCCGGTTCTTTCAGCGGTCGGCTGCTCAGCCAGCTGGAACCGTAAACTATGTCTCCCTCGACGGGAGAAAACATAGTTTCTTGCAATTCGCGCTTAGTTTTGGACGCTTCTGAATCTGAATCACTGTAATCAAGGCATGGTTTTTGGTCAGTGTCCTCACAAATCATGGACTGATCTAAATGGGAAACGGAGAATTGCTCTGTTGGAGAGGCCTCGAAGCCAATTCTGAAACAGCGCATGCCTTTCTTTTGGGCAGAATCAGTCGGTAGAAACTCACTGGGCATTTCATTTGGATCAATAAGATCGTCTTTACTAAATCCCGGCACATAATTATCTGAAGGTAAAAAATAATCTTTAAAATTGTCACTAAACATTAGAGTCTCTGATTCGGTTTCTGTGGTGTTTTGAGATGATGGGACGAGGCATATATCATCAGATCCAAGAATTAATAAAGATTCCTCACAATTTGCAGTTCGTCTATTAACAGTAAAATCTAAATTATTTTGAGCAGAAAAAGAATGTTCTTTAGGGTCTAAAAATCTATTAACAATCCAGGGATTTAAGGTCTCTGAAGGACTCTCCTGGCCATTTGCTGTTATCCATAGCGCATCAAAAGAACTATTGACATTTGATTCAATTAAAGAATCTAAACCAGGACTTACCCCTCGTTGATGGGCCGCATTCATATTACCTGGGATTCCTTCACTGTCTATTTCTCGAAACACATCATCGCACTGCTGTGACGTTATGTTATCCATATCATTAACACCAAAATTATTAGTAGAAAGGAAATTACTTGTTTCAAAGCATGATATATCCGTGTTATTGTCATCTTTATGATGATCAGTAGAAATGTCACAATTTGATTGAAGGCCCTCAACAGTACCGAGCGATATAAGTTGGTCAGGATTCGAACTTACACTAGATAATTGATCACTGAATCCTCCTTTTTGATTCGACATATCAGCAGATGTATACACAGGTCCAGGCGACACTTCCGAACGATGATTAGTCGATGTCACCATCTCCACTACAGTCAACCTGTCCTCATCATCGGATTCATCCCAAGAACCCCATCCAACAGAAGCCTCGTCGCATTCACTGGGACTTCTCAAATCATCAGAAGTTTCTTCTACGATGGTTTCCAGAAACCCTCTAGCAGCTGCAGCTGGATCACAGATTAGATTATCCGAAGCACTTTGGGCTGCGGCAACCTGGGAAGAACTCAGCAAAAGTTCTGGATGGCCCGTTTGCATGTAAAGTAATAGCATTTGTTTCTCTTCCTCGGTTATAGCGCCATCGGGGTATTTGGGGAGTTCAACTGCAGTATGAACGAAAGAGTATTCGCCACTGCTGCCGCCACTATCCCAAGTGAAAAAAGAATCCGGCTGTGGAGGCACATCACCTGAAGTATCCATGGTGTTAGAAGGCTGGCTAAGGGCACATATATCCAATTCGGAAACGTCTGATGAAATAATTAGAGCTGGTGAATGAGAGGAATTCTCACCGTTGGAGAAGTTATCTAACGAGGACACAGTGCGGCCTGTTTTACAAACGATCTCTGACCGGCGTAGGTGTGGTTCACTTTTTCTGGTCAAACCGGTGGAAACTACACCCCCACTGGATTCCACTGAGCAAGAACGCGAGGAATGTCCTGGAAGAGTATCCTCAGATTGAGAATGGGTTGATTCAGTAGTGGTTCGATACCAGTCTTTCCGTTTCGTGATCACCCAATGCGCGGCAAATACACACGCAAAGCTGACAAGGACGACCAAGTGGAGGCAATCCCCAAATCGCTCGGCGCTCAGCAGCGACGTTATGACCACCTCTGCCGTCGAATGTACTGAACTCGATGATGCCGCTCCCCTGACAGGGTTCGTCACACCTTCCCCCATTACCGGGTGCTCTCAGCCAATCAGGAGACTTGGACGTGGAGGAACCGGTTGCGCCACAAGTTTTGGAATCGGATAAAAAAAAATTATCTTCTCTCTCTTGAGCTGGTAAGAGACGGGAAGTCAGGTAGAATGGATTTTTCAGAATATATTTGGGGGAAAAAATGTTTCTCTTCTTTGTTGGTTGTTTTGTTTTCTGATGTGGATTTATGTTCCTTTTCGTTTGGTTCGTTGCGCACGGTGGAGATGTACACTCACGGGCGCAGACTTTTGTAAGGTTCGATGAATGCCTTCTGATTGTGCCCGACCTGCAATAGAGAAAAAATAAAAAGTGTTTCAGTCACCCTTTAAGACTCAGCTATTAATAAGTTTTTGACGGATGGGTCAGTGGTGGCTCTCAAAGAGCAAAGAAAAGACAAGAGAAGGGCTGTGCCGTTATGAACGTCTTCTGACGTAAAGAGTCCGTGTTCTATTTATAGTTTATTTTCTATCGAAATCTATGAATGAATAAAGTACTTTATTGGGTTCGTTCTTCAAATCGTTAATTAAAACAACATCTAAGAATAATATTTGAATTGAGGTGGAGATTGTTTAAAGAATATTTTGGATATCAATTTCTTTTTTTAAAAGATGGAAAGATTAAAAATTCATCGAAAGTTAACTATTAATTTTATTTTTGAAGAATCAATATAACAAAGAAGTTTCAACAATATGTTTATACTTATTTCAGTGCAGTATGATTACAGAAAGCTTTTCATCTAGTTCCTTTCAGTAGTAAATTTAGAATTCCTTTTCTTATTTTATTGTTTCTTGGCTACAATTTTACTTATTTAGATGAAAATAGTGCTCTAGCCTTCGAAATTTTTGCTTAATTAAATAAATGGCAGGAAAAGGAGAATAAATTAGTATTCTTGGGGTAAAAGGGAACAGTTATCACAAAAAAAAAACTTACTTTCTTTTTAAAAAAATATGAGTGATATCATTGCACACACCATTGTAATTTTTAATTTGAATTCTGACTTACTAAACTAAAAAAACATAACTGCAAAATGGTTGTTTAGCTTTTTTTTATGAACATAAAAATTTCTTTTTATTTTATATCATTAAGATTAGAAGAATAGGTTTACCAGCTTGTAAATTATGAATAAATTGCCAATTTTGTGTCTTGTTCATTAATTATTTCAACATATATGTTTAAATGTCGTTATCTTACTACAATGAACTTATCTTCTCCTCTCTCATGGTTATTGAACGATAGTAAGATTTCTTAAAAGAATGACATTAATAAAAAGAAAAGAGCACGTTTATTTGCTCTCGTGCGTTTCGACTGCATTGCAATTGTTGTATCTCATCGAAATCAAGCATTCTCGAAGCAGCTGTTACGCAAAAATGCAATACAGTCGATATAAATCGACACAAAAAACAATCAGTATTTCATAGTTTCCTTCAAAATATCTCATAAAAATAAAATTAAAATGTTCTTTTTTCTAAAATACAAAGTAGATTTGGAAATACTATGAAAGTTATCATGTAAAAATATAATTCACTTCAAAGAAAAAATATCTAATAATAAATTGCTAGCTAATATCGAATCAAAAGACTGCAATAACAAGTATTATATTTAAAAAAAAACACACATTTTTTAAAAATCTATATCTACTTCGGATATTAGGAAAAGTTTAGAAATTTCGGAAATATTTTATTTTAGTTACTTTTTATTAAATAATTACAATTGTTGTTCTCGTATTCCGCTTTACAACGAGAGGAGGGATGCAGTAGTTTCTGAGGGTATGGACCCCTCAGCACCCGAATAGCGATCGCCTTTGACTCAGTATCCTCAGTAGTATAACTCTCAACAAGCTGAACTATGTGATCAGGTTCGAACTCGCAGCACAAAGAATGCGAATCCAAGGGCCCACCAACCAGGCTATCCCGGCCTAACAATCGCAACTACTATAAAGAACTACTAGAAAATTATTTTTTAGTTGATAAAAAGAAAGAAAATTATTTTTTAGTTGATGTAATGAATTAATATTTGAAAAAAAAACTGTATTAATATCAAATGTCATCAACTATAAATTTCAAAAAATTTATTTGAACTTGATTGGAGGAATAAAAAGTATTTTATTAGAGAGTGAAAATTGGATATATATATAGAGAGAGGGGGGGAGGGGGAAGTGTGAGCTAATTGTAGGAATTGATTTTTTTTTTTTTGCTATAATCTGTTTAAGAAAATAAAATCACCAGATAAAAACTACAACAATAAAAAGGAGTTTTATAAAAGATATAAACAATTAAAATTCCGATTTCAAGTTTAAAAATAAATAAATAAAAAATTTCAATAGTCACAGAAATACCGATATAGAAAAACATTTTATTTTAAAGATTTTTCCTGCTTTTTTCCTGCTCTTACGAAGTAACATTCTTATTACTTCGGAAATTATATTTATGATTAAACATAAAACGATGAACAATAGAAGTTTTGATAAACGAAGAATAGAAAATTTTAAAAATGAAATGAAAATACTCCCTAAACACTATATATCAATCCCTTATTGCAGTTTATTTACATAAAAGTAAATTGCTCATATTTCAGTAAGATATTAAGTTTTCAAATATTTTCTTTAAACATGATAGAGATTGTAATTCTTTGAATTTCAGTTCATGAATATAAAAAAATAATATTGCCTCTAACAGGAGTTTCTATTTCTTCAATTTATTCAAATTAAGAAAATTTCTG
Organism: Argiope argentata; assembly: GCA_026289955.1. NCBI lineage: Eukaryota > Metazoa > Arthropoda > Arachnida > Araneae > Araneidae > Argiope > Argiope argentata. The sequence goes on along the minus strand of JAOUZG010002851.1, from coordinate 5,540,821 downwards.
ATTCTTAATTTATTCAAATTAAGACATTCGTTTTACTCTAAAAATTTATAAATAACCATCTCTAAATAAAAATCAGGTGAATTTTTAAAATGAGCTTAAATTAAAAATGTTCGTTTCCTTTAAGAATTTAATAACAAAAACTGAATCAGTTATTCAATTCCTTTTATTAGCTCATACTCCCCCTATATATATACATAATTTTTTCAAATTTTCAATCTTTAATAAAATACTGTTTATCCATCAAATCAAGTTCAAATAAACTTTTTAAAACTTGTAGTGGATGACATTTGATGTTAATGCATTTTTTTTCAAATATTAATTCATTAGTTTTTTATTAATTAATTAAAAACTAACTTTCTCGCTAATATAATTTTTTGTTCAATTATTTATATTAATTGCAATTGTTGACCCGGGATATCCTGGTTGGTAGGACGTTGAATTCGCATTCCTTGGGCTGCGAGTTCGAACCCGCCAGCCAAGAACTCTCCCTGTGTGGTGGACGTTAAATCCGTCGTGGCCACAAATTCTCTATGTGGAGAATAATACACCTGGGGGTACTGGGTCAGAGGTGATCATTGTCTGTTTCAAATCTGAATAATGATATGTGCACGAAATACATGAATAAATTCTACCATGTAAAAAGGGTTCGGAAGTATATGAGCTAGAACTCAGATTTTTGCCCTCGGTTGCTAAGGGGTCCATAAACTTGAAAGTTCCTACAGCCCTCTTTCCGTTGTAAAGCGGAACACGAGAACAACAATTGTAATTAATTAGTAAAAAATAACTAAAATAAAAATTTCCCTAATAACCTAAGTAGGAATTGATTTTTTTTAAAAAAACTATTTTTTATGTTACTCGTTTTTCTTTGAAGTTTAAAATTGTAATCATGATATAAATTAGGTTAAATAGAAAAAAAAAACTGCATATAGTTTCATTTATAAAGAAAATCAAACAATTTCCTTTAGTTTCATTAATAAAGAAAATCAAACATTTCCTTTAGTTGAATACTTCTCTTCGAAGTTTAGCTATTTCATAACAAAAACCTCGCTTTAATCAAGAACAAAGCTATCTTTCAATTAAGAAACACTGAAGAGAGGTTGAGAAACTGTTGGACACAAACATTACCAGCATTTAAAATCTAACTTAGCTGGGAACTTCTATGATGCAAGACCCAGTTTGAGAATAGCTCATTAAAAATTTACTTTGAACAAAGCAATGGGAAAATATCATTTACACATTAATTTAAAATATTAAAATTCGGCTAAAATAAACAACCAAGAATTTAAAATGTAGATGAAAAATCAACTCTATTTTCAAATTCCTGACTTACCTTCTTCTGATTATGGAAATAGTTGCGAAAATTTCTATGATTTAGTCTCGCTTTCTTTTATCCGTGGAAAGAAATGCACCGTTTAGCGGAGCTTGCAAAAATAAATGAAACTGTCCGAACTGAAAGTTGGGAGTCGACTGCAATTCCGTTAAGTGTCAAGAAACCACTCCCAGTTCTCTTTTGGGATCCATTAGCCCTATTTAAATTGTAAATAACCATTCAGTCCTCCCGTGACAATGGACGACACCTATTATATGATATACGCTGGGCACTTTATCTGATGGTAAATGGGTTATAAGAGTTAATTAAAAAAGGAAGAGAACGCTGAAAATGTCGAGGTGATGAGTGCAGAAAAAGCTGAATGGAAACAATGGCCACGATTGATATTACGGTGCTTAATTTGTTCCAAAACGATTCAATCATTTAAAGATTTGATGAAAAGCTTTCACTGAGAATAGCCAAATATTCTAGAAATTGTGATTTTCTTTTGTTTTGATGGGTTTTTTTTTTGATAAATTTTAAAATAATATACTTTTGATCATCTTACTGGGCATTTGTGAATATTGGAAAAAAAGAATGTCATCAAGTAATCAATTTAATTGAAAAATAGAAATATTCTGGGAAATCTTGGATATCGGGTATCTTTATAACACTAATAAAGGGTACTGTAAAGTTATCCGAAGGTACAAAGGAAATTAAATAATCAAGAATCTTATGAAAATCACGCAAAATTAAATAATCAAAAGAATTATGAAATGGAACTAAACCCATTCTTTAAACAAGTTGACTGTATTCTATGTTCAGTACAATTCATGTTCTTTTACAATTCAGACAGAATTATGAAAGAATAAAAATTGGACGACTGTATTCTATGTCGAATACCTTTTGAAAACTTTTTTTTTAAATTCTTTAGAAATCAGTAGTTAAAAATTAGAATAGATTGACAATTTGAATTTTGTAGTTATAAACTTTGAATTAAAAAATAACTGGGGAAAATTGAGAGGAATGGTGATTCAGAATACAGCTTGTGCAATTGGACAAGGCCTTAAAATGTATCTAACAATTAAAATGCAATCAAACGTTTTATTATTTAAAAATTAAAAAAGGACAAATGAGGCATAAAGAATCTCAAATACTAAATTTGTGGTTCTACTTAATTAATTTCAGAAATTTTTAAATTTTATTTTTAAAAATTGATTTTTTTTCCTCCGAGCTAAAGAATTTGCACATATAGTAATTTGATGATCATATTCTTTCTTTTTTTTAAATACCAGAAATGGCTACTTTTTAAATGATAAATATTAATTTATAACTAAAAAATCGGGTTAATTGTGACATTTACATCAACTTTTGGAACAAATCAAGAATAATTTTCCAGTCAAAGATTTTTTTTAAAAAAAAAGTTGAAAATCATGGCGGTTTTGGTTAATTTGAGAAATCCGGTCGCTTTATCATCCGAAATATTTGACTCCAAGCATGGGTTTCAGAACGAAATTCTTCTCTCCTCGAATCCAGCTTTTACTCCACGAATCCACTTGTTGACAGACCGTCGCTCCATTAACGCAAACGACAATCTAAAAAGAACGCGCCATTCATATTTTCCAACGTGATCGGAGTGCAAATTCCGAAGACGTTGCCCTTGGCGTCCCGATCTGGGAATAGCAGGTTAAAAAAGAACGTGCCTATTTATTCAGATCATCAGATATGCAGCCGAATTCATAAATACGCGTTTAATGCACCTCATTAGATTGAACAGAAATTTGCATACACAAACAGGTAGGCGACTTATGGGTGAAGAAACTTGTTTTTATTCGATCGAGTCAGATAAATAAGGAATTCTAATTGGAGTGGATAATGTAAAAGAGCAACATTTTTTACACGTAACGTCTTAAAATTGACTTCTATGTAAGGATACATTTTCTTCGGTATTTTAAACAAATTCAAATGGCCTCTTTTTGAAACTCACATTTTCTGAAGGAGGTATTCCAGAATAATCATAAAGTTCCTCCCCTCGTCTTTTCTTTTACATTTTCACAAAAAGGAGAGCTATCACTTTTCTTAAGGAAATTAGAATCGAATAAGCGTTTCGAATAATGAAAATTGATCTTTCTCATAAAAAGAAAAACGAGTCTCTTATCCCAAACACTGTAAATAATATTTTAAGTTTGATCCATCGGTCTTAGTATTATTTTTATTTATTTACTTTCACTTATATAACGATAATTATGCGTAAAAAATGTGTCTAATATATGGTCATTTTAAAATAAAATTTATGACAATTTGTAAAAAAACCCCGTAAAAATATAAAATTGAAATTAATGAGATGACAATTTTTTTAAATGATAATATAAAAATGGCTTTTATACAATTATATGCCCAGAAATTTATTGAAAAAGAAAGTTAAAATTTCAGTTATTTTTTAACTAATAAAAAATAAAATTAAAATCTTAACAATCCATTTCTTAGTATCCATTTTTTATTCAAAAAATAATCACATATCAAATTTTGTAACTTTGGATCCCTACGTTCGCCATGGAGAGTAAGGGGATTCCTCCACTTTTAAACTCTGCGACCTACTTTTAAAAAAACCCGAACCTCTTGTGACCTACTTCATACTCTCTCATTGAATTTTTCCAGAGATGAACAATGTATCTTCTTTTCGAAAGAGGTTTTATTGGTCCAAAATATTTTATGAAGGGAAAAAAATTAACATTTTCCAAAAATATTTTTTCAATTGTTTTTTAATCCACGTTTTCATTTTTATCAATTGTGGATATATTAATTTTACTAACAACAGTCGGCAAACCTCCTGCTGTTGAGCATTTTGAACTAGAATGAACACCTCATATGGTTCACAGACAGTAAGCCATATGTTTATAAGATTCATAAGCAGTAACCATATGCTCATACGATTTACAGATGTAAATCATACTATCATATGGTTTACAGACGTAAATCATATTATCATATGATTTACAGACAGTAAATGATATGATTGTATAGTTTACAGACAATAAATCGTATCATAATTTGGTATACAGACAGTAAATGATATGATCGTATCATATACAGACATAACATAATTTACAGACAGTAAATGATATGATTATATGGTTTACAGATATCAAATGGTTTGGAAACATGATATTGGTTACAGAGAGTAAACCATACGATCACATGGTTTACAGACAATATATGGATAACAGACAATAAACCATATGATGATATGATTTATAGACATCATATGGTTTACATACAGTAAATCATATGATCATATGGTTTAAAAATATCACATGATTTACAGACATGATATGTGTAATAGACAGTAAACTATATGTTCATATGGTTTACAGACAGTAAATCACATGATCACCGTATCACATGGTTTACAGATAGTATCAGCTTATCAATACTGTCATGTTAAAGGGTGAGAAATGAAGCATTCTATACTTGAAAAAAATGGTATTAGCCTATTCTCAAAAGAGTAGAATTTAGAAAAAAATAAAATAAAAAGAGAAGAGCTAAAGAACTTGAAGCCTAACGATGTAAAATGAAACACAGGATAATCAGAATGTTCTATTCGTTATAGTACGTACTTAATAGGTCGTAATACAATCGCTTAATATTTCTGATAAAAAATTACGACAATCGAATTTCTTCGTAAGAAACTCCATAACAAAACATTTATTTTTTATATTAATTCATAATAACTCGTATGTGGAATGCGCAGATGGTTTCCTCTCCTGTCCGTTTATCATTTCTTAAACTACATCACTTGAAGTAAGAGCAGAGTAAATTCTCGGAATGCGTCGTAAATGCTTGACGTTTATTATGACGTTAGAATTGCAATTTTTGTTTACAATCCGCAGAGAGTACCCGCGCAGCTGTACGCTTTATTTAAGTTCAAATCACGAATAGGCAGGAAGTTGGAAGTGGTATACGTCTTGAATTTTTACTTTTTCATATCATGAAATGAAGTTTTAAGTTTGAAAAGTTTTGATAAATTTGAGGACGATTGACAAATTTCGAAGATATAATTTTAGGAATTATATTTGAACATTTTTATTCGAAACAAAAGCTCAAAAATACACCGGTATAGATGATGGAAATTCGCCGTATTGTTTTAAAATAAAATTGCAAATTTCTATCGAATTTTGGATAAAAGGTTTTTTTTAAAAAACTAACTTTATAAATTTCTTAATATTCATGTTTCCATTCATTTCAAAGTAAACTATTATAAGCATTCTGATATGATCATATAATATTTTATTATAGAATAAAATAAAATAAAATTTTATTCATTAGGATTTAGTATATTAACTACTTGCGATCATTATTTCTTGGAAAAATGTGTACATTTATTTTAGTGCAAGGTATCATAGTTTTAGTCAAAAACAAGTGTTGATGTTGCATAAACTATGCCGAAGAAAGCATTGAAGCCGACAATGCTGTGTGTCTAACATCTTTAATTTAAGATGATATAAAAACCTTCTGGTTTTAATAATTAATTTCGTTATCATCAAAATTTAGACGGAAAATAAGAAATCAATAAAAAAGCTGATTATATATATATATATATATATATATATATATATATATATATATATATATATATATATATATATATATATTCAGAATAATGCAGTCTAAAACAGTACCTGAAAATCTTAAAAATAATCTAAAAGGTTAAAGCTGTTTTAAAAACTAGTTATTATCTAGATTTGTAAATAATAAAAAGCTTTACATTTCCTTTATGCGTACATTCTTAACCATACGCACACATATGTTATTTCTTTGAATAATGAAGAATACTTATAATGGCTAGCAACATGCAAACCAGCAGTTTACTTGAAAATGAATTAACAAAAGAACTTATAATCAAAGGCGGTCACTGTGTCAAAACGCAACAATGTAATGCTCATAAAATAATTTTTCAGAGCCATAAGTAGATTTTCTTTTAAATAAGCCGGTCGAATCGAACTCGAACTAAACACGAATGGTTGTAAATCCCAAACAGGTTTATTTCGTGCGTTGGAAACGATTCTCCAATAAAAAAAATTATTTATCTGCTTACGTACAATGAGAATATCAAGGCTCATTTATGGATCACGAAAAACCCACTGAGCGAAATAATATCCCATGTACAATATGGCCCTGGAGTCTTTTTTGTGGGATCACATCGTAAAAGGCCCGAAGTGGACTAGAAACTAAAGGATTCGAGAATAGATAAAGAGGCCATAAGGAGAGAAAAATTCATTGGCCAAGGAAAATAATCTACAGCTACTATGCAACTCATAAACCGTTCGTTTCCGGTCAATAACCTTTGAAATATTTTTCTGGCAAAACTCTTTGAAGATATATTTCCGACTGCCGAACATCAATTTTATAAAGGTTTAGAATTTTTTTTCCTAAACTAATTCTATTTTTTTCCTGAGGAGTTTAACCAAAACTGACAAATATCTATTGGATTTATAAATAATTTTAAATATTTTAGTTAATAACTTGATGTTCCTATTTGCAGAAATGATGAAACTAGGCACCAAGAAATTTACACTAGTTAATGCATTAATTGGTATTATTTGTAGCTTAACACCTTTTTCACTATTTTGTTTAATTTCGGGTAAAGAAAATGGTCAATTGATTCATTTTTAATTGTTGGGTATAGTGCTGAATCCCTTAACAGATTTGTGTTATCGATGCCGACGTAATATTTTAATATTTCTTTAACTTTATCAATGAGTTTCCAACTGATTTATTGTTTTTATTTCAATAAAGAAAAATCAAATGGGCTAAGAATTGACTTTTAAAAAATGATAAAAAAAAGAACTTTACAAAATAGATTGTTTATCAGTGAACTAAAGGGTGGAAAATATTTTTTTAATCAAAAAATTTAAATCATAAAAAAAATACTTAAAGATAGATGTATTAAATATCATTAAATAGAAGAAATTCCTCAACGTTCAGTATAAAAAAATTTTAAAGGATTATTTATGCAATTCTATTTTGAATTATAATTCTTCTATCTGCACCTCACGCTTCTATAAGCTTTGATTTGGTCTCCATATTTTAGCAAAAAATTATTATTTTTTAAATCTTTTTTTGTAAATTGAAACAAAATATATTTTTTAAACGTAATTTCTTGCTCTAAAATAATTTTATATATAATTTAAAATACTCTAAGCGCATATATATTGCCCCGTTTTTATTATGAAAAAATAAGACTTTCTATTTCATTCAACTGTTGCAGAATTTCATTGTGTTTCTCTCCCCCCCCCATTTTCATCATCGTAGAAAATGATATTTTTTAGTTTAGTTATATTAATGTCCCGTCGTACAGCAAGACTAGGGCTATTTTGGGGCGGGACTCGTCATTTTAAACTGTCGTCAGATGACGAGGGCGACACTTGAATGTGCACCAACAAACAAAACAAAATACGCAAAAGGCTAGTAATTCTTGAATGACAAGAGATGGAATCCATCCAATATCTGTTGTTTTTAAATTATTATTCAGGGACACGCTTTTAAGAATTCGATTTAGATTTATTTTTAAAAAGGGAATTACATCATATTATATATCATAACAATGAATAATATTATATTACTCTGTCAATGAATATAAATCTCAGTTGACTTCAAAAGTAGTAAAAAACAGTATTTGAACTTAATGGCAAGCATTATTTACATCTAAGTAAACAAAATTGCATTTTATGCTGTAATCAATGTTTTTTAGCACAAAAAATTAAATACATTGCATACAACCGTTATGAATGACCACAAATAATGAAAAAGAAAATAATTATTGCACATTTTTGTATTTTGGTAATTAACAATAAAACTAATTGCATTTTTGATAGATTTTATTTTATTTTCTTCGTTTCATGCTTATTGACTTCTGTTTTTCCTCATTTTAAACTTGCCAGAACTTTAAAACTTTCTACATTTGTTGACCAATAATGAAAAAATAATATTTTAATATTTTCAAAATTAAATTTTCAGTTCATTGCTTCAGTTTGGGTTTAAGAACGGCAGCAACATTTAAAATGGAAAAAAATTATAATGACTGAGAAGAATTTATTAATGAATAATTTTACTGATAAATTATGCAGTATATTAAAAGCTGCATTAAAATTAAAAAAAATTAAACAAAAGAAAACAATCGTGAAGTTGTACTGATTTTAGCAGTTTGGTAAAAAGAAAAATAACTTTTTTAAATAAAAAGGTTTGATGCCAAACCAAAAACTAAATGCGTGAGGCGTTTGTAATGAATCTTGGATGCCAAACTAAAATCTATAAATGTGTGAGGCATTGTAATCATAATTAAGCTAATAACCAAAGAGAAATATTAAAATATGCAATATAAAGTAAAATACATTGTTAAAATGATTCAAATTCCAGTTAATTAAAATATTTATATAAAATCTTTTACAATTTTTGCTTTTAGTTATAGGTTTTTGATGATAAAAATAATTTCCTGTATTTTAGTACGAAAATAAAAATGCTCTTAAAAAACAGAAAGAAAAAAAACATTTCATTTTTTTTAAAAAATATTTTTACTAGAATTGCTTTTCACAGGTTAAAACGCTTTCACGATTAATTAAACTAAATTAATCAGATAAGACAGTCAAAATGGTTGCCTCGCAAAAATAAGATACGGTCTGCTCTAATTTTCTTCCACGTATTCAATTGTTTCATCTTCGCCGAATCATTTAATAAATTAAAAAAAGAGCAAATTTCTATTTACAGGATGGAGTACAACAGTAAAGTCTTTCATCTAATCGCCACTATTCATTAATCCAATTCATTGACTAGCAGACGCAGTTCCCTAATTAATTCCCACCAGAAAAGTTAACGCTCTCTCAGACGAATTAAATATCGATTCTTTTTTTTTCCCCTCTCTCCTTAGTCCAGACAGACATCCCTTGGTCATCTGACATGATTTCTGGATCGATGTGGGTCAGTCGCGTCAGAAACCCTCTTTCTCGGGAGGCGCGTTCGGGACCGTGACATCTTTTGTTTTGAAGACCGCTCCGGCGATCCCATTGTCCCACGTTTTGCGTCTCGATTGTAAGAAAGGGACAGACTAGTTGCTGCCACCAGTGTTAACAATTCCCGAGTGATAGTTTATGTTATTTCACGGTGGTTAGGCACGGGCGAATCTATTTTCGTACGAGTCGCTTTTAATAAGAGGAGTTCGAGTGTGGAAAAAAAAAATGAAAAACGAAAGCCGAGTTGGCATCAAGGAATAAAACGGCCTGCATTTGCTTCCTGAACTGAAATTGTATATATCTAATAGGATCTCTGAGGGATAAACCTGATACTGTAATTGTTACTTTTTTTTAAAGTAAAATGTAAAGTAAATGTTGCAGTAAGCTCTTCGTAATCGAAGAGTTCTTGGGATGCAACTCATAATCCAGTTTAAACTCCATATACAACTATTGCATGAATATGGTACTCAGAAAATTTTATTTTTTGGGCTGATATCGAAATCTCAGCTTTTGAACTGGTAGGCAGAGGTTTTGAAACCAAAATCCATCTAAAATTTTGTCATATGAGTGAGTATCGGTTTAATTCTTTCCAATCAAATATCCTGTATTGGTGTGGTTTGAATTTTTAGAGAAGGTATATTATATATATATATATATATATATATATATATATATAATCCTAACCCAGTTCCAAATTTTTATCTTAATTTAACCCATATTAACGTCATTCTAAATTGTCTTCTTATTCCATTCTAAATTGTCTAATTGTCTTCTAAATTGTCATTCTAAATTGTCTTCAATTCCACTTTTTATTTAATTACTTTGAACATTCTCTCTCTAAAAATGTTTACTCCTGCATTTTGTCACTCTCCGAGTAAAAATATTTAATGCTTAGATCCTTCTTTTAAAGGATCTAAGCATTAAATATTTTTACCCCTTCACTCTAAATTTCCCTATTCTAAATCGACGCGTGTCGAAGGAATTCTTCTTAGAATCCCATTGTAAAATCCCTTGAAGGAAAAATTTCGCTTTCGTTTGCTCTTCTGTCGCGATGTAGACTGACGCATCTTTTATAATAGTACAAATCATGCCTCCCGAAATGCAATACATTGAATTTAATAATTAAAAAAGGTATTCTCTTTGGCCACGCATCTACTAAAATATGTTATATATGGACTATATTAGGAATATAAATTTGAAACAAGGGCAAAATTAATTGATTATCATACTGTACCCTCTTAGCACCACAAATTAGTACCCTGGTTAAAAGACTCCAACTAGTGTGTGTGTGTGTGTGTGTGTGTGTGTGTGTGTGTGTGTGTGTGTGTGTGTGTGTGTGTGTGTGTGTGTGTGTGTGTGTGTGTGTGTGTGTGTGTGTGTGTGTGTGTGTGTGTGTGTGTGTAATACAAGTATGAATTCATAGATGAGATGCTTTTTCTCTATAAAATAGATGAAAACTTGAAACTTTTTTTTGTTATTACTATTACCCGTATAAAAAAATAATGTAAAACACATTGAGTTTAAAACAATGGATATAATAGCACTGCTAGATCTCGTAAACTTTTAAATTCTGAACGTAAAATCCAAATTATAATAGTTTTTTTTAATCTTTTAATTGAAAGAGCAATAAAAGAATTGTTTACATGTCCAGTTGAGTATAAATGAAAGTCATCAAAATAGAGCTTTCGTGCTTTCCCCATCTGAATTCCATTGTTTCCATTTCTGAATTGATGTTATTAATTCATCAGCGTAAGTTAAAAATAATTATTTTTAATTTTCTTATAAAGGAATCATGTTAAAATTTCTTTCTCCCTGGGCTTTTTCATTGTTTAATGTAGAAAATTTCTTAATTTGCGTTTCCTTGATAATGCATTTATAATCTTCCATTGATCACAGATTAAATAGCATCCTAAATATGGTCCTGCTGTATCAATAAGAAGCAATTACATCGACGAATTTTCCAGTGGCCAACTGTTTACTTATGCTAGCGGTTTCATTGTTAGTTTATGCAAATGAAATAAAACACCCGATGATGATCTGGTCCTGCTTAAATGATCAATGACTCTTTTCATTTCGCCATTATGATTTGCTGGGAAAACAGGTTAAGCAATTTTAAATGCTATTAAAAAGGGTATTATCTCGTTTGGGTTGTGAATAAATCTAGGAATGTACTTGAACTATGGGTGGTCATCAACTTTTTAATATTCCACGTTGTTCTTGGTATCCTTGTACTCCATTTTCATTTATTATGAACTCACACAATTTGGATATGAGTAATTGGAACAGAAAAACCGAAACAATGCCTAAGAAGATGGAAGCCATGCTGTGCATTGTACGTAAAGAGAGTTGTTACATTTAGTAACGAGTCCTGATTCAAGGGTTTGAATGCAGTGAAAGCGAGTTGAGTGATTTAGTGTCTGGATAAATGAGTAAATAATGCGATTTCAAAGTTAGAGATGAATTAGTAATGAGGGTTTGAACACAATGAAAACGGACAGTAAAAGATTCAATGGGTAATTTAATGTGTGTGGATAAAGGGGTAGATAGTAGAAAGTTTGATTTTATAGTTAAGTATAAACTGTTATATGTGATACTAATAACACCAGTTGCATTTATTACCTTTCTTGCGATATTTAATCTCCCGAAATCTTTATCCATCTATTTTGCTTTGCTTTTTCCCTTAAAAAAGAAAGTGATTGATTTCTGGAATGGAACTACGGTAGGAAATTTATCTAAAATATAAAAAAAATCTTTAAATGTCTTCAAAAATGAATTAGCTTAAAATTCCTAAATGTACTAGTAATTCATGTTTTGTTAAAAATAACCTTTTAATATTCATTGCTTGATAATTCGTTTTATTAAGGAACTGATTCGAATGAAAGGCTTCATTAAAAACGCAGATCGGTATGAAATAGTTTAAAATTTTTGAATTATAGGTTCCTAAAAAAATTCTAATAAAATTTTATTCCTAAATGAATATTATGCAAAACTTCATATTTTTATTAAAACGCAATCTAAACTTATAATCGAATAAAAAAAGAACAATAAGCTGGATCCCACAATTTAATTTCACCATCTTAACAAAAACATCATGCTAAACTAGGAAAAAGTTTTAAAAAAAGCAATGGCTAGGGGCAGAGGATTTAAAGTTTTTAATTGGAAAGTATGCTTGTCTAGAAAAAAACTCACAGAAAAAATTATACTGTGATTATGACATTTTGAAAGTGGAAATGAAATAAAAAATGATTATGTTTGCACCACTTATTCTTTCCACGATATTGAGAAATTTTTCTTAAGAATTTTCTTTCCAAAACTTTTATTATGATAGGATCCATTCTGTTTTTTTAGTAATTTGAGCATATGGATTTTGTTTCCCATACTGTATTGCAAAATGATACTGCTGAAATAAAGCAGACAAAATAATTCTTCGGTCTGTTTTGCTTCCGAAATCAAGACTTAAAGCCTTGACACATGAAAAATATAATATTAGCGGTCAAGGATTATCTATAAATAGTTATTTGTTCTTCCAAAGATCGAACCGTCGTTTGGCCTGTGTCGGATCAACTATGATTTCATTAAGATAGGTACAAAGCAGTAAATACGATTCATTGATGTCAATGAAATCTAATAATAACCATACTCTAATTTATAAAAGATCTTTGAATCTTTATTACACTGCAAAATTCAAAACCCAGCGTTAAGGCATTCAAGAAAATGAATATTTCTTTTTTATATTAAAGGAATAAATCTTTGATATTAATGTTCACGGTTTTTGACTTGCTTTGAAATCCCAATATAATTAGAATAAGGATGTTTTTTTTTAATTATTAGAGGTCTGATTGGGTTAACATATTTCTAATTTTCAAGTGATCTAAAGACAAGATGACGACCTGAGTGGGGTATCATACTTTAAACTTCAGTATCACAAGGCCAGAAAGGTCTTATTCTCAACATCAGATTTAGAAACATATACGAAGGAGTGCCATGGAAGTGAGTCTTGAACTCACGATGTTCTTTCACGGAACTAGAGTTTTTTCTATCGAGCCACTGCCATCCGAAAAATCCTTCCAGAGCTATCCCGCATTAATATAAAATATCATAATTTGTAACATTTAAAAAATGTAAGTAAACAATTCACTATGAAATTTTTTTATTTTATTTTACTAAACTAACAACTGAAGAACTTTTCTAATCTCTTATAAAATATGATCAACAGTTTTACTGCAGAAAGCTTATTTTTTTCCCACAGTGTCTTCGAACTTTTTTCATCTGTAGATCATTTGAAGACAGTACCTAGCATTAGTATTAATATCTGGGAAACCTAGTTTCACTCGATATCTTTTGTTTTAAGAAATCTTTAGATACTAATCGCATGCTGATTACATATGAATATTTTTCAATCTCGTCTACGTATGAATTGATCATTTAATCATTATTCGAAATCCTTCGAAACAATCTGCTAAATTGCAGTATTCATTTTACAGTTTATCTAGCATCACTTATATTTTTGAACCTTTGTTTCACCATGGTGAAATCGGATCCGAGATGGCGCTATATGACTTTTGTCAGTATGAGAGCACATAGAAAAAGGCCCTAATATTTGTAAAGAAATGTTTTTGTTTTTGAGTAAAATCTCAATTTTTCACGAAAGATGCCTACATAGATAAAGAAAAATATTAAACATGAATGTATAAGTAAAAAATAAAGCAAAACACGTGACTCGAACTGAAAACCCAAAACACACGCTTCGTTCACGTTGTTCTGATTAATATATTGCACTGACCACACTTCGAAGCAGAAGTTGAATATACTTAACCTAATAGTTATTATTTTTTGTACAAATGTTTTTTTCTTCAGGATGTTAGCTTAATTTAGTTATATTAATGTCCCGTAGTAAAGCAAGGGCTCTTATGGGGCATACTTCGTAATTTTGAACTGCGGTCAGAAGACGAGGACGACCCATGAGCTGGTACCTCCTCTTCGCACTACACCACACCAGCGGGAGGACGTTTGGCCCTAATCGATTAAGCGTGCAACAGATCTCTTTATACGACGGTTCTTCGGTGGAATCGGGTCTCGAATCACGAACCGAGACCTTTCCACCCACCCCCTTTTTTCAAGAAAGACACCTACATAAGTAAATTTAAAAGTCAAAACCTCATGTCAAAACAAAATCTGATCCAATTCGTTACAGCCATTTCCGAGATACACGAAATAAATTTATATGTATATACAAGAATTGCTCTTTTAAAATAATAAGATTGTTAAGTAACCAGTTGACTCGAATTCGAGTGTACATTCTGATTTCTG
>JAOUZG010002851.1:5473554-5505992 GCA_026289955.1 Argiope argentata | reverse complement strand
TTTTTTTTTCAGAATTATTTTTAAATTTCCACTCGAAAAAGGGAAACTACAGTTTTGACCCTGACCCTCTCGGCAACATCTTTAAAGCATTTCTCAAAAGATATTCCATATTTTACTCTAACGTTGCAACTTCGCTTACAATTAAGCATGCTTCATTGGGCATGCTCTTTGCTTATTATTTAATTTTTATTTTGTAATATTTAGAATATGCGATATACTTTCTTCCTTCAATTTTTGCCCTTTCCTTCCTCTCTCTTCTTCTTTCTCTTTTCTTTTTTGACCACAAAAACCAATTACACAAAAGCCTGTTTTCAATTTTCATGTGGATTCCTAAACTAATACTTGAGAGCGACGAAGTCTTTTTGTTTCGACTGTCAAAGTCGCAAATTTCCTGCGATGTACGAAAACCACTTTAACAATACGGAAGCCAGGTTTTTGATGGCCTTTAAATTTTTTCTCCGTTGTTATTTTCATCTGACAAAACCTTTTTTCGGGAAAAGCTTTTCCACTGGTGGGAAGAACTGGTGGCTTGTCAAACGAACGCGGAAGAAACTCTTTCTAGCTTTAATTATGGGAATTCGGCCATAGCAATGACAATCAAGCAGACAGGCATTATTGAGATGAAAGATAACTTCTTAAAAGCATTACCGGCATTTTCCGACGAAGCTTTAGGACCAATAATTAGTTCTCACAATTTTCGAATTCTTAAAAATGGTATTCAAATGTCTATGCGTCTCGTATATGTCTACGTCAATATGTATGCATATAATATTATTTATTGGCATTCTATAGGATAAAACGTTGGACGTTAACTAACCAAATTCGATATTTTGTACAAATATGGTTAATGTAGTCATGGTTTGGAGGATGATGATGTACATCCCAAAATGCTTTTAATTAATTAAAAATTAAATTAAATGTTTGCATTTTTCCGTAAAAATTTCAGAAAATGTTAAGGTAAAAAAATTCTTGCATCCTCTTTCAATTAAAAAATACTTATATTTCCATAGATAAAAGTTCACTAGTGTAATTTTTTCTCGAAAATTTAGCAGTTTCTTAATTTTACTAATAATAGTTTTTTGTTACTGTAATCCAATAACGGCAGTTAACATTGTTTCTACAAATATTTAATTGTATGTTTTTCTTTCATTGGTGAAAGACAAGGAATGAAAATTTTGCTTATTTTCATGACCTACATGCTAAAATTGCAGAAAATATTCTGTTTCTAAGTTGTATGGTATTATTCTTTTACTAGGGGAAACAGGAATTCTTACATGGACCCTGCAAAGAAGACATAAAATGCATTACCAGAACTTGATTTGTAATGCCGACGCTACTCTAAAAAAAGAGCCTCTGTATTCTGCCAGATGTTTAAGGCACACTGTCTCATTAATGGCTTTAAATATTTTCGCTAATTATAAAAGGGTGTTCAGTTAATTATTTTCTAAAAGAAATATCGCATAATTTATTTGAAATAGCAAATATTTATTCGTATTTTTCTTTAAAAAAATGCTTAAAAGATTTGTCAAAAAGACGCAGACTGAGAGAAAAAAAATAAGAAAAGGTAAAATCTTAAGTTTTTGCTTTCATTTTTTAGTTTGTAACCTTTCCTATTTCAGTGCTCTGTTTTAGGACAAACGCATACCAAATTATGACAATAAAATGAATTAAAGACTTAAAAAATAAAGCCATAGAAATCTTTCGGTGTTTTGACTTAAGGAAATTGCAAAAGATATTCTCCCATTTATTATTTGACGTATACTAGAATTTAGTGAGAATAACATTTTTGGCTCCTTAGATTATGAATTTCCAGAAACGACGGATTGATATAGAATTTTATTATTTCCTTAAAACGAGCTTTTTATTCTAAAAATGGAATAATATTTCAACAATTTAATAAAAAAAGGGAGGAATTTAGATTAGATAATTAATATTAACGTCCCGTTTTAAGGCAACATTATTGCTATTAAGAGATGCATCTCGTAATTTCGAATCATGGTTCGATGACGAGGACAATACACGCGTTGGCACCTCCTTTCCAAACTACCACGCCAAATCAGTGGCAGGACATTTGACCCCGACGGATTTAACGTACAACAGACCCGCTTACGTGACGGTTCTTCGGAATCGGGCCTCGAACCTGAAACACTACCGTTCACTACCCGAGACCAGACCACAAGGCCTCCGTGTATCAGTACCGAAGAGATTATGTACCAAAATTTATCCTTATTATCCTAAACGGTTTTACCTTTTCGTATGTCAAGTATAAAGAAAGTACTAAAAGTACCATAATTATCAAAAAACACCAACTCCAGACTTTCATGAATTTCCACTTTTTAAATCTTCCAGGGTTCGAAAAACATATTTTGGAAATTCTTTGTCTGTGTGTGAGAAAGATAAAAATACTTTGAGGTGGACGTATAAAATTTGGTATATTATTTTATATAGAATTTCTACATTTTTATCTAACGTTGAGCAAAATTTATTCAGAGAAAGGATGTTTCTCTGGTTGCTCATATGTAAGAACACCATTACTACAAAATTAAATGAATGATGCGATTAGTACTTGGATAAAATTCGGGACAGACATCTGTTAAATTCATAATCAAATCAAACAAGGAATTGAACGTCTTTTAAAAACTAGTAACAGTGATAGTTAAAAAATGTAAAGAATAAAATATATCAAATTTGGAATATGATTTTGTGACTGCAACTGTAGTTTTGTGCCAAATTTTGGCGCCAATCGGTTGGGGAAAATGCATGGAAAAAAGTAATATGAAGCTGTGACGCTGTCAAAGATTGTTGGGAAATAAAATATTTTTAATATTGATTCACGTTTTGTATTTTGAAAGAAAAAATTCTCATAAAAATTGATATTTATTTCAAGAACCATTAGTTATCTTAAATTTATAACTTGATATATACATTTTATATTAAAGTATCAAAATTATTTTTAAAATAGTTTTCAAGTACAATCCAAACGTTGAGGTTTCTGAAATAGAAACCACTTAAGCAAAGTGCTTCAATGTGAAATCTGTCTGAAGCATCTTATTATCCTAATCTCCCCACTGAAGAGTAAAAAAATTATTCAAGAATCCACTCTCGGTTACCGGTAAGGAATTCCACGAGGATGCTGAAACCCCGACAATAAATGCTAATAAAACGGAAAGAGGAATGGTCTTTAAAAATATTTTTTTTTCCATAATAAATGTTCTGCCAAGGATATGAGATTTAGCGAGGTCGTGATCGCATCGAAAAAAAAAATGAGAAGAAAAGGGGTTGGCGTGTGTGCATGCTAATGTGAGAGTGTTGTTCAGAAAAGCGGAACAAAGGTCAGGTGGGAAAGCTCTGAAATTGTCAAGGTGACACCGCGTTTCCCTTTCTTTCGGTTTTCGCGCGCAAATTCCATGGAAATTCTGAACCATTTTGCTGAAAAACTGTCTTACCCGGAATGTGCGACACTAGCGTCCCCTAGGGAACCTAGGTTCCTCCTTCTTCTCTTTAGTAGGTCCTGTATGCATTACAATTGTGATTATTCTTACTTCAAATATTTGTTGTCGTCCGCTGCAAAAGTCTTATAGTTTCTATCCTAATATTATTTTATCTCTATTAATAACAAGGGAGAATGTGTGTATTGGGCTTCAACGGGCTGAATCGATCTCCAAATTTAATGAGTTGTCAAATTAGATATAAATATACCTTGGAGATAGAGATGTGCACTTCGGAGAGATTTTTGAAATTAAATTACAATTATTTACAGCAATTAATTTACAATTAAATTACAAAAAATGGGGCATAAATTACTTTAAAATTACTAATAAACTACTTAAAAATTTATGTTCTCCCTTAATACTTCTAAAAAATATTAATATATTATGTTCATTTTTATAATGTTTTAAAAATATCACAAAAATCAACAAAGCAAGAGCATTGATTTCAAATGTATGTTATAATTTATTTGGCAAAATGTAATAACCATATCTAATGTGAACTCATGAAATAGAAATTGAAAAATTATTTTAAAAAATAAGAAATGCTCAAAAATACAAGAATAAATTTAAAACTATTAATGGGAGAAAAACGCGGTACATTATTCTGTCATCAAACTGAATATTAATTTAATCAAATAAAACTGTGTTAAAGGAAGAAAATAATCACATTAAAATATTCATTACTATCTTTCGTAGTAAAAATATAATAAATATTAAAACAAAACAAATAAAAATTTATAGCATAAACCAAAAGCACAAAAAATATTTGGTGCAAAGAATGTAAATAATTAATATTTGTTCGAAGGATGCAGCAAACAAAATAAATTTTAAAAAATGCAAAACATTTAAGGACAAATATAGTAACATTGTTATTATTTGGTTTGGTTCGTTTCTCTTTAAGTTATTTTTTTTAATTTATACTTAATTAAAAAGAGATAAAGCACGTTCAAAAAAATTACTGAACTTCATATTTTTGTCCATATAAAATTTGTTACTAAAATAATGCAAGGTATCATTATAAATCTTAAAATATTTTTAACTTTATGAAAATTAGAGAAAAACAAGTAATATATATATATATATATATAATTAAGTCGATTCCTACGTAGGTCAACAAAAATGTTTTAATTCAGTTATTTATTTATTAAATAATTGCAATTAATGCAAATAATTTATCGAAAAATGGTTGATTTTCGCGAGAATCAACTCGCATTCTTCAGCATCACACTAAAAGTACAGAAATCCTCGCATTTTACCGATCAAGCTACTGCCTGTCGATTTCAATGTTCATTACAAACTTCTACAACTCTATTTAAAGTATTAAAAATTAATTTAATGAATGAGTTAATATTTGAAAAACTGTATGAACAACAAGGATCATCCCTTACAAATTAAAAAAATATTTTATTTGACTTGAGTAGATGAATAAAAAGTATTGTATTAACGAATAAAACTTTCAACGAGATATCTGTATAGAGAGAGTGGGAACTAAATGTAGGAATTGATAAAATAGGAAAAAATGAAATTCATTCCTCTAAAAAGTCACTTAAAAAATTAAAGGGATCATATGAAAGAGGCCATACCATTGATGGAAAAGGCTTACATTTCGATTCCGTTTTGATTAAATTCTTTAAAAAACACCTTTTCAACAAACATATAATATCCAAAAAGTTGGCAGTAACCTTATTTGTTAGATCTAGGTCCAACGTTAGTTAAAAATTACTATTCTTATTAAAATAAATTTTGAAAATACAGGCCCA
Organism: Argiope argentata; assembly: GCA_026289955.1. NCBI lineage: Eukaryota > Metazoa > Arthropoda > Arachnida > Araneae > Araneidae > Argiope > Argiope argentata. The sequence continues at coordinate 5,500,741 of JAOUZG010002851.1, read as the reverse complement.
TTTTGAAGTTGAATCAAATCCGATCAGGTAAAATATTGTTATCACTATGATATCATGCGAACCCTTCAGCTCTATTGGAATATATTGGAAAATATTTCCACCAACTGGAAGAACAACCAAGAAAGCAGAAATTTAATCTATGCATAGTATAAAATGAGGTCTTCTGAAAGCGTCTGTGTGTTGGAACCACAAAAACTCGAGAAATAGTAAACGGATATTGGGGATATTTACACCAGTTTGTAGAGCATTTCCTATTCATACTACTAATTTAAAAGTGAAAGTTTGGGTGGATGGATGGATGTTGCTAGTCAATCACGCTACAACGGCTGAATGAACTTAAATGAAGTCATGCACAGAGTTAAATTATAGTCTAGAAGAGAACTTAGCTTTCTATTTATTTCGGTTAATTGAGTAGTTAATTTTTTTACTAAGCAAAAACTGTCTCTCCAAAAATCTTCACTTTCCCACCGCCAAATGAGTAAGACTTAACATGTTTTCGACCGGTTATTTCAAATGATTCTGTTTATTTTCTTAGTGTTTGATGCATTTAAAATTAAACAGTGTTAATTAATCGATCTTTCGGATTCATTCTGAAGTACTTTTGAATTAAAATAAAGATACTTTTCAGTTATCCGAGAGCAAGCGAAAAATCGCCAAAAACACTTGGCGGAATTTTACATTATATGGCGATTTTTAGCTATAAAATTACTGTAAATTTGCGGAATTCTACATTATTTGGCTGTTTATCACTTGCACCCGGTTAACTGAAAAGTATCAAAATGAAGCATAATAAAGGAAATTAGAAATTTCAAATCCGTATTACTCTAACTAGCTAGGAAATGTATGCATTTGCGTTGAATTGGCATGCGCCGAGTGTTCTTTACTTGATTCTGTTTTGGTTAGACTAATCATCAAAACAATTTTGAATAATTGGTTAGTTGTTTTGTTTTATTTTAGGTACACACTGTAAATAAATTTTTATGTTAGTTGTATGGACTAAACCTTTATATACAACCATTTGGTGCTTTGCGAGGTTGGTAATTTTTCGGCAGAGCTTTGTTTGGGTTTAATTTGACGTCATTTTTTTATGTTATTGTAATTCGTTCTTTCCTGTTCATTTCCCTTGATTTTTTTCGGTGTACGCTTTACTTTTGCCTACTTTCATTATTTTCAATTCAATTTTTTTGCGTGAATTCCATTTTCCTGCATTTTTTTCTATATTTACCTTAATTTGCTGCAGCGTTCATCGAAACCTTAGATTGGAAACGCTACTGATGCCGTTTGCTCTACATTCGGCCATTTTACTAAAATTTGGCGACGAACTTCTTTTTCTTTTTTTGGCGAAAATTATTTTCAAGAGCACTATAATGATGTGGTTTGATGGAATTTTGCATTGTAATCAAACCGTTAGTTCTCATACATACTCATCAAAATTTCCAAGCGTGCGAAATCGCGGGTAAAAGATTTTGTACTGATACACTGCAATTAAAACAAGCGAAAGAAAAAAAACAAAACGAAATAAAAGACATTAAATTTTGGAACAAAAAGAACATAAACTAAAGTTAATTTATGTTAAAGAAAAGAAAGGAGGAATAGGGCATAAAAGGATATTAAAGGCATCAAATGTTGGTTCAAAAACGGACAGGAACTAAGGATATGCCCACTTGCCTTAAAAGAATGAAAGGAAGAATATTGCATTAAAGTTGTTAAATATTGGTTCAAAAAGAACATCAACTAAGGATACGTGGACTTGCATTAGCAAAAAGAAAGCAAGAACCGTGCATAGAAGGATGTTAAAGATATAATATGTTGCCTTTAATTATGTTGGTTCAAAAAGAACATAAACTAAGGATTTGTGAATTTTTATCAGAGAAAAGAAAGAAAAAACACTGCATAGAATTTATTTTAAAGACATCAAATCTTGGTTTAAAAATAACATAAATTAAAGGATACGAACACTGGCATTAAAGGAAAGAAAGGAAGAACAGTGGCTTAAGGGCATTTAATATTGGTTCAAAAAGAACATTAATTAAGGATACGTCTATCAGAAAGAAGAAATTAAGTTCAGATGATTAAAGACATTAAATGTTACTTTAAAAAAGGACACAAATATAAAAAGTTCCTTTCATTTCAGAAGATAAACAAATTATAAAATATTCTTCTGCTTCTTTTTGTTGCTATTATTATTATTATTATTATTTTGTATCTTAAAATTTTTTGTGACTGTATACGGTAGCCTACTTTTACGTTTATTGATTTCTAGACAAAACATTTAGCGAAAAAACATTACTTACATTTAACGAAGACATTTAGTGATTAGTAAACAAAAAGTCAAAACAGTCAATTTCATTTTTTGATATAAATAACTTAATTAGACAAATTATATTTGTTTATTTATCAGAGAAATAAAAAAACTGGAACAAGTTCTCAATCTTTGGAAGGCATTTTAAGGTCAATGTTGCAGTTAGGTCTCGAGGCGAAATCTCCGTTTTGCGGTCAAAAAATCGTGAGTACAAAAATTATACGAAAAATAGATTATAAATGGATTTGATGCACTTCTAAATACTTTCCTGATGATGCAAATAAATTTAGAGTTTGAGAGGGAGTTTATCAGAGTGTGTTAACCCTTTGCACCCCACAGGAACATATATGTTCTGCTGATATTTTTAAATCACCCGAAAGATAAGAGGAGAATTTATTGAAGAATATGTCTCAATGATTTTTACTGAAGAATATGTCTCAATAATTTTCTGCGATTACATTCATATTTTAAGCTACTTTCTTTTTCGTATCCCACTGTATTTTATATGGCCCCTCAATCCTAATGGGACAGGTGTCGCATTTTTAAAAAACCACTATTGAAATACATATGTCACACCTCCCAAACTGCGCCTATAGATGATTTTTGCTTATTTTAGCATAATATACCTATTTGAATTTATTTAACCCATTTTTTTACTGAGCGGTTTAGAAAGTATCACACGGGGCTTACAGAAGTAAAGAACACATTATATAAAGACATCATTTACAGAACCGTTACCCACGCATCACAGTCGCTTGCACAGCCCCTTTTTTACAGAGGGCACGTTCAATCTCCTAACAGATAGAACAGATGAAGAACAACCATACCCGAACTGGGACCTGATCCCAGGATGCCCAGATCACGGGGAAGAGGCGCTACCCTTGTGCCAAGATGTTTTCTATTTAACCCATTACAATCGTAAATTATTTTAATTTTTGTAAATAAGAAACTAGTATAGAAAGGGTTAACATCATCAAATTTTGATTCAAAACGACAAAGTTTATCTTTGTGTTGCTTCAGAAAAGAACGTTTGCATGTCTAATTTTTTAAAAAAGAACCCTTCTTTAAATAAGCACATAAAATCAATAAACAATTCTTTCCACTTATTAATGAAAACATAGTAAAAAAAGTTATTTTTTGATCATATTGTTTATTTATTTATATACAAAAATGTTTTTGCTTGATTTCTTATATTGTTCTGAAAGGCAAATTGGCTGTTTCTGAAAAGTTCGACGCCCTTTAGTTTAAGAGATAGATAACTATCACCACACTCTTAGTCATCTTCATCGTTATTCGAATAGATAATAAACAGGGAACATGCACTGGTTGGTTAGGAAAGGGTAAATATTTCTGCAGCTATTCGTTTCCTTCCTCCCTACGCGCATCACAGAACTGGTGTAATTAACTTCCTTTGGTAAAAAAAGAAAGCGTTTATTTAACTTTTTGGAACACAACAAAATAATTATTCTAAGAAGATATTTTTACGCATAGCTTTTACCCCCAGATTTGTAGGCATGGAAAAGCAAACAACTAATCTAAACACAAATTATTTACAGAGCATACCTGAAATAAAGCAGAACCGCAAATCAATCTATTTTATTTTTCTATCGAGATTAAGATAGCTGCAATTGTATAATACACATAATTTTTTTTTAATTTTAATAAAATGAAAACACAGTTGTCGACAATTATAACATACTGCACATACGTGAATTTTCAATGCCGATTAGGGCAATGCAAATGCGTTAATTTTCTACGCCAGTTGGGTTAACGCGATACAGATTAGACATTTTTAATTTTCTCTATTAGGTTTTTATATAAATTCAAAAGTACTTCAAAAAGGAATCCAAAAAATCAATGAATTAACAATGTTTAATTTTAAATGCATCAAAGACTAAGAATACAAACAGAATCGTTTGAAACGATCGGTCGAAAACATGTTAAGCCTAACCTCATTAGCGTCGGAAAAAATTAAACTGAAGTCTTACCCATTTGGCCGTGGGGAAATGAGAGTTTCTGTAAGCAAATTATGATCAAGATTCTTTGAAAATTGAATAGAAGTGGCAATGGAATTATGGAATTTAAAACATGGAATCAAGCTTTAAAACGGAGCGAAGACGTTCGTAGCCTTATCCATTTTTAAAGTCCAGTTTTAGCTTTACCATCCATCTTAACCGTTTTTTATCCCAAGAACACTGTACTTACATTTTTTTATCTTTTCTTTTTCTCAAAATATGTTAATATTTTATTATTACTGCCCAATGTAATTACCAGTCACTTTCTTAATGCACAACTACTTGCTAAATAATTTCGATATATTATTAATACCCTCATCATAGGTTCTGTCCGGTGGTTAAGAACTTTAATTTCAAGAACACCGTGGCTTATTTCACAATACAAAAAAAGTCATTTTGAGTTTCAATTTTTATATTAATTGCAGTTTAACATTTTCACTCTAATTTAGGTTTTTAGTTTTATAAGACAAAAAAAATAGAGAAAGAGATAAGTAGTGCAACGAACACAACTATTTAAAGCTTACGTTTTAGTTTGACTGAATTATTTCACTATCAAATTCTGAAGCATAAAAACATTTTGCAGAAAAAGCTATTAAGAGACCAAGTTATATATAATATTTAATTGAAAATGTTTGAAATGAAAAAATTAATTGAAATGATATATATAATATTTAATTGAAAATATTTAATTGAAAAAGATCATTAATACTGGTGTGCCGGCTGATCGCCGAAAAATGGCTAGTAGTAAAATAATACCGAGTAATAGTGAAATGATAGAATATTGTCACGAAGACTGAATTAAAGACACGGATAGGTAGAAACAATTGCGTTTATTAGCACCAAGCAACTCGCTGGAGAACAGAACGAAGAACTGAGCCGAACTCGGCTTTCATGCATCTGAAGAACATTGGAGAAACAGCTCGCTCGAATGGTAGAGAATGTTCTAGAATCATCTCGATTTTAGAGAAATAATAAGATCAATTTTAAATTAAAAATTCCACTCTTTGGACAAAATGCGCTGGCCGGGAATCGAACCAGGGACCAATGGGCTCACAGGCCAATGCTCTGCTAATAGAGCTATTGAGAAATATAGCAGCCTTTCTTTTTGAGGCAATATAATAGTAGTACCATTTCTTCTTTCCTTGACATTTCAATATCAAATTTGAGAGGGTTAGATTAAAAGGTTTGTTCTATAGAATGCCAACAAGTATAGAGATTGTTATTATAGTTAAGAGTTGGCACTCTTGGGGATCAACTGGCTCGCCGGGTATATTGGCTACATTTAATTTCAGCTGAACCATTTTAATATAACTTCTTGTCCATGATTCCATCATATTTTCTGAATTAAAACCCTATTAATTTAGTTGTATAACATATATTCAATTCATTGCTTAAATCATTTTTTCCTAATGAAAACCAGTCAATCTTATGGCACTATGGCGCTATTAACTATGTAAAAGTAAATGAGTGTCATATATCCCTTAAATTTCAAAAAATAGTATTTTCACTATTTTATTCGTCTTGTAAATGATACAGTTATTAAACAGAATCCTTATTTTTTTAGTTTTCCTCAAGGGTAGAAAATCCATTATGAAATATTTGATGAAACGAGGGAAATAGTTTAAATTTCAGGGCAATAATGTGATTTGTTGTCCAAAATTTAAAAAATATATATATTTCAAAAAACTCAAAATTGAGAATATATAGAATTTAGATATATACAACTGTTAAATTAATATCATGAAATAGACAACTTTTAAAATTTGAGAGTGCTGTAAAATTAATTTTTGAAAGTTATCCCGTAAAAACACAAAAATCCAGGTTAATTTTTAATTAATCAAAATTCTAATCAAATTTTTAAAAATAAATCACTTTTATTCGTTCATTCTCGTACGCCAAGGTATACATGGGCCGAATTCGGTTGCTGTACATCAAGCAGTTAAACACATTGATCCATGTTTATTATTAGTAAAATATTTTAAACCAGCGTCCTGACACAGAGGTGGCGCATCTTCTGCATCTGGGCGTACCGGATTCGAGTCCCGGTTAGGGCATGATTGCTCTTCTGTATGAATGCACCCCCCACCCCTGTAAAAAGGAGCTGTGCAAGTGACTGTGATGAGTGAGTAGCTAAGCAGTACTCTTGGTCCTAGTTGGCGCTACTTCAAAACAAGAGACGCTCATTCAGCTTAAAATCGCTGACGGTCGTCAGTGTACTTGTCCGCGACAAGTGCCATTAGTAACAACAACAACAGAGTATTTTTAAAATGCCTTGCATCTATATATATAGGTATATAATTTGTGTCTATGCCCTAATCTCAAAATTTGTCTGTGATTTTAGAATTGACTAACATATATATGCATTTTCGTAATCAACGTGTATGTTCGGGAAACATCTTATTGACAGTATAATAACCTGAGACTTGCTCAGGTCAATTTCTATTTTTAATCTTACATTCTTCAGTAATATGGTATAGTACTGCTAAATTTTACTGCACTAGCAAAGATCCGAAAAATGTCTCACATTCTCTCGTAACCCAATTCGTTTTCAGCTAAAGAAGTCCAGTTCGAAAAAAAAAAAAGAGAGAGAGAGAGAGAGAGAGAGAATCGCTCCGAATTCGGAGTAATTACGGGTTTTCTTCACTTTTCAAGCTTCCATTGTAATCGCGGGTGGCTTAGATCTGGGCGATCTGCATCCGAGGGACCGCCCCTGCTAAAGGGCTTTCCCCGAACAATGAATTCTTGCTCCAGTTTTCGCGAAAAGATGCTGATCCAAGATTAGAGGGGGGGGGGATTTCGCTCATTCCCTTTCTTCGTCGGATCGGCGGTTGCTGACCTTTCGGTGCGAGAGGGCTCCTCTGGCTTTGTGGAATGCAGAATGGCATTTTGCGAATTCCGTTAGTTTTTACTACTCCATTTCAAAAAATCTTGAGTTACCATGGAATGAATGCCCAAAATAAGTTGAAATAATCCGTAATTTTTTTCTTTAAAAAAATCTATATTTATAAAAAGAAGTGTTTCTGCGCGTATATGAGTATATTTGCAGTTTTTCAAATAAATCGATGGCACTTACAGCAATGAAATGCAGTCTAGCGTGCGCAGTTCAAGTCAGAACAAAGTTCAGTTCAGATGTCGTGATGGTGATTTGTGCATCAAAATTTTCAAATTTAATGTAGATAATTTATTTAATAATTTGAGTTGGGTTTTTTTATGGTTTTTCCACCTGTTTGTATGCAATATCGTTCCGAAAAATTTTAAAAATAAGTTGTCACTATAGAGAATTAAATATCCTTCAGAAGATATTTACTTTGCACGACTGATATGATTTCTGAATTTTAAAAAATAAATTATTTAGTTAATCCTTTTTTTATGAATTAAACGTACAATTCTTACATTTGATATTTCGATTCAATTATCATGTTCAATTGTTTAAAGATATTATTTAAACGTTCCTCTCTAATTTTAAACAAGAAATATCAAAATAAATCCTTCACAGATTTTTAATTAATTATTTTCATCATATATTTAAAAATTATTTTCGCAGATCTCGCAGATTTCGCTGAAGTTTGAAACCTTTACTGATTTGCAAAATCAGGGAAATTATGATTAATTATCACATAATTTAAATTTAAGAGGATTTCATTTCTATTTGCGTCTCTCTCTCTCCCCCAATGGAACGCATCTTCATTTTCATATAGTTTTCTTGATATTTATCTTCGTTAATTCAACAGACCATATTATTGTTACAAAGAAACAATATTCGCCAGACCAATAATTGTACAAAGAAAAATAAATGTTAAGAAATAAAGATTATTTTTTAATTTATTATTATAGTTTGATTCGTGCCATTGCATTTCCGAATTTGTTGAATTCCTTATCCCATGGGCAACATCGTATGTATGTTGCTGGTTTTTAATTAAATATGTGGATAACCTGAAATACGCAAATGTATTTATTTTGACATGTCCCACAGAAACTTTAGAAATTAAAAAATCTTCCAAAATGCTTTCATTAAATTCAGTTGTTCTAATGATTGTTCGTTATACAAATTTTACAACTTTTTTGAAGATTTTGACTATAAATATTTCTTTACAAAAAAAATATTTTAAATTTAAAAGTTTTTTTTAAAATTTTTTACGAATGAACGATTGATATTATACGTATATGCTTATTTTATAATTAATTTTTCTTGGTTTTTTGTATTTTTGTGTGTGTATTAACTATATTCTCTTTACCTGCGTGTTATAGGTGTGTTGTTATAAGTATCGAAGCAGAATTTTTTCGGTAATGTGCATTTCAAAATATGAAAAGAATTCACTATGTAACAGTGATGCTGTTGTGAGGGTGGTAAGATTCACAAAACAGCTGATGAAGGAAATACTTCTGGGATAATGACATAAAAAAAACAAAAGAAATTTTTAAAACCAAATTCTCACTCGCCATAACGTTTTTATGACTCGACAGGTTAGATTTTTCTTTTTACAAAGATCACAAATGCTGTATGGAGAAATCGTTGGATGTAGTTTCGTACATTGTCAAAGAACACACATTATTATTTAATTGAATATTATTACTATTGTCATATGAGCTTTGAAATGATCGAAATGAAAATGATCTTCTAATTGTATGAAAATGGAGCTGAAAATCCATTCCAAATTGTTATAAACTGTTCTTGATTGTTAAGAAACTATTTAACAGAGAACCTAATGGTATTCATTCCGCAATAATTCTTTGTGGGCCTTCTTTTTTTATAATTGTACTGTTTCGAGTCGTTGAGTGGCCGAACAGAAGATTTTTGAATTTTTAATTTAGTTTCATTCTATCCAGCGAGGCATGATTTAAGTAGAATATGTGGTAAAAAAATGCCTCAGTCTATATTGTAACACAAGAGCAGAGAAGTGAAAGAGATAAAAAAAAATTCCTTCAGTGGTTTTTACGAAGACATTTCAATACGAATTGCGTTGACATATGTAGTCTTAGGATAGGGAAATTTAGGCGTCTTCAAAATAATGGGGTAAACATTAAGAATTTTTATGCTTTCACTCGGAGCGTAAGGAACCACAGAGACAGCAGTTTTGTAGAGCTTCTGTAGCATTAATTAACTAAAAAAAGTAGAAACTGGATTGAGAAATTAGAGAGAGGGCTAAATTAAGATATAAATTAGGAAATTACTTGTGGATTTAATTTAGATTAACAGATATCACACACGTGCGTGTATCCGTGTGCGTTCGTAAGAAGAATTCAACAGTTTTATAAAAATATGTTCCAAAGGGCCTTAATGTAGATGAACCAAAGATGCTGATTCTCAATTTTCATTTTTGATTGCGTTTACAGATCTCTTATTTGATGGCTATTTCGTAGAGCCCTCTCTTTCTCCATTGGCTGCTTCTCGGATGAGTTAGAAACTTGTTTATATATGTCAGTTATTGTTTTTCTAATGACCGTTGCCATGGACTGACATAGACAGCGATTTTAGGCGGAGGGTGCTTTTTTTGTTATAAATAGCGCCAACTAGGGCCAAGAGTACGACTTAGTTACTCACGCATGACATTCGCTTGCACAGTCCCTTCTTACAGGAGGGCGCAAGCACACATCTCACACATAGAATAGATGAAGAACAGCGACGCCTGAACCGGGACTCGAACCCAGAAAACCCTATCACAAAATCATATATGTCTACTGCATACAAGCTATGTTTAATTGATTCTAAATGTGAAGCAAAAAAGTATAATTATAAGTAAATTATTCAAAACCTAATTATTCTTTGCTTTCGAAATTTCATAGCACCGTGATGTTACTAATTTGTTGTCTGAATAATATCTTTTCAATAATTCATTGATCAAATATAAAAACTGCACAAAAGCGAAAAACAAAATATAGGCCTAAATGGAATATAATGTTAAGAAAAAGATTTCGCTCATTTGAATTCAGAAAAACGAGAAAAAGTTATACTGCAAAAAAAATGTCTGTGACAAGGTTGAAAAAAAAATTGTATGCATACTTTAAAAAAGTGCTATAATATTGTTCTACAACTCTACAACCTTTTATTTATTAATTATTATAATTAATATTAATTTTTGAACGAAAATGCGATCTTTCGATTTCTTTCCACAGTAGGAAGCCCCATTGACTTAATACCGGATATCGGGCGCGATTTATTTGACTAAACGATTTCTAGTCATCCGGATGCGAATTCCAGAATTGTTGAGGTAAGAATCCTTGACTTGCAGCCAAGCATTCGTTGACCTTGAGGCATCACCATCTGCTTCCTACTTGCCGCCCCGCAGTCTGGGGTTCGAATTTCTTTGTCGGAGGAGAAGCGCCTTTCATTTTTTTGCTTCTACATCCCACCGCTTTCTTTATGCCCGGCTACCTACGGCTGCTCAAACAACGCACCACGAACAATTACTCTGTTTTGACTGCGTATGCTTTGGGTGGAGGTGGTGCTGTGATGACTTCACTGGAAAGCACGCCAGAGACCACGCGACTGAGAAGGTAATGGTAAAAGCAATAAAATGCGGCTTGGACAGAAAACACACACACTACAGGTTCACTGCAGTTCTTGCATGTGAAAAATCAACAACGATGCGCTGAATATTTATTAATCCACGCTTCTCCCCATTGCACACCGGTCTATTTTAATGGCCACCCAAAGCAAAATATGATGTACATCAACGGCAATAAAAATGAATGAAAGATATCGAAGGATATGATACATAAGGTAGCAATCATGGTGTATGTTTTGTGATCTTTTTTATTCTTATATTTATAACATATTTTTTTATTCATGTTTTTCACTTTTTCAATACAAATACAAATATACAAAATATATAAAAAAATCACACAAATATGCAAAAAAAAAAAAAAAACTTCCATGGCAAGTTATCATGGCATGATACATTCAGAGCCTGACTAAGTCATGAACATACGGTCAGTTGCCCTGGGATCCCACATCAAAGAGGGACCCCAAATCGAATAGAACGTTTATCTTTCGCTGCGTTTACGCATTAAAATGGACAGAACGATATTTCACCTGACCAATGGAGGGAAGATGGACTTTATAGCTATTTTAGGTTCTAGTCAATTTTCTTGTAATATATCTATAATAAAGTGAAAAATTTAAAATTCCTTGTAAAGTTTGGTTCTTTATTACTCAAAGGGGAGCAGCCAAGCTGAGGGGGGACCCAAAAAAGATTTTCCCCCTGGGTCCCAATTAGGCTAAATCGGACCTTGGATTGATCCCTTTACAGCTAAATTATTATCTGGCAACATAAATTGTAGATGGTAGAAATAATCAATATTAAGTCTTGATAATCACTTTTCAACCCTTGACTTCTGAGATAATGAAGTTAACGTTAAAACTTCACAAACAAAAGTTGTTCGTATTAATGAGATGCTAACTAGGCCCATTGAATTTATTTTCCAATATTAAGGAAGTTATAGCGAAATGAAAATTTCAGCCCCCCAACTCACCCCCACACCATTTCTATTTGAGCTAAATGACTATTTACGAACTCATCTGAGGTTTTACGGGATCGTGGTTGCCTAATGGTCAGATCCTTTCTTGTGAGCCCCAGGGCATCAGGTACGAGACCCGATTCCAACGAAGAGCCGTTGCACGTTCTTTGTTGCCAGCACAGGTGCTGTCCTCGTCATCTGATCGTGGTACAAAATTACGAGTTCCACCCTAAAATAACTGTAGTGTTGCTTTACAACAGGATGTTACTATAACTGAACTAAACCGTGGTTTTTACATTTCTAAAGCATATTCCAAGACTGCTAAAATACAAAAGTTTTGAACGAGGGGTGGTTTGGAGATCTAGATATCATGATTGGTCAGGAACTGAAGAAAATTTCCCAGAGTCTTGTCATGAGAAACATCGCAATTGGTAGTCTTCCTATGGGAATCTTCCTGAAACTCGTGTCAGTCTGTAAGCTGACATTGTTCAACAAATTTTCTTTCGTTTTAATATGTTCTTCACGTATACTTCATTTTTGAAAAAGTAATAACATTTCAGTTATTAAGTAATGAGCGTAATGATGTTGGCGTAGATGATACTCTAGCGGAGGAAGTGATAATTATGTAAATGGTGGGTATGGTACAAATGAGAGAAGTTTCACAATCCATTTGAAAGTCCAGCAAGGAAAATTCCTATAGGATTAAAAAATATATATTCTCATTTAACTCTTTTACGTTCTTGAGATGTTTACGTCCCGAAAATCTTTTAGAAAAGCTATTTTTTAACAATTTTACTTTTACAATGCTGTAATCAGACAAATCTATAATATATAAAAATGAAATCTATGATCACAAATTTCAAATCATGTAAGAACATAATTATTATCATGTCAGAACATGATGTTGTTTTGGGGATGAGGTTTTGGGCGTCAAAATTTGTTTTTCTAAATATCGATGCTAGCGTAATTTGAGTCTTGTTATTGTTTCAAACCTTTTTAAACCGGTTAATTATTTAACTTAATTAAAACAATTCGTAAGAATTCAGAGAATGAATAATTTGGAAATCAAGTTGTAACTAGTTGGCGATAAATCTCCAAATGCGACAACATTCTACATTATTTTCTAATACCTCTAAAATCGAAAAGTTGATGCAACGAAAGCGATTAATTGCCAATTTGTTGCCTACGCATTTTGAGGCTTCAAAAACCTGAAGCCAAAAAAACATAATCCTTCTTACATAATCATAAATTAATAATATCTATCTCCAATCAAAAATTTCCAATTTCAAAACTCATAATATTCAAAATATAAAAATATTTTAATAAAGAGGGACTCACAATAATATATAAAGAGAAATGTGAAAAATCACAAATAAATTGTAAACTATAGAAATCCGAGCAACTGAATAAATTTTCTTCCTACTTGTACGGAAGTTTCCATACCAATCAATTAAATATTTAATTTTTTTATTAATTAACAACTACATTACAGTATATTGGAAATATTGATTTAACTTTAATATTGCTATTCTTATTTAATTAAACTGTAATAAAATTTTAAGAAAAGTGTATTCGTTTGTTTCTAATTCGTCACTTATAAAGAAATTAAAAGTTATATTTTTATTTAAAATTTATTAATATAATAGGACAATTTATCTTTCATCAATTTTTGCAAACCGTTTGGTATGTTCTGTCATTTTTCTAAGAGCAGTAAAATTTTAAGATTATGTTGCAGCAATACACATTCAATTTGCAAAATATTTTATAGGAAGATTGTTTTAAATTTAAAAGCATTCATTTAAGGGAAGTGTGTCATGAATATTTTAAAAATGTCTTTTATTTATATTAACATTTTATTGGATGTTATTATTATATTAATTTTGTTTTTTCGTGCATCATCATGGAGTTTAATCATTAACAAGATGAGGCGGCTGATAGTTAACATGGTATTTGATGGCTATATCTTTTATTATGGTAGAAATACTTAAAGTTTTGCTTTCACATACTGACGCTCAAGTTTAATTTAGTTATATTTATACCTCGCTCCATAGGAATATGAGGATTATTTTAGGTTGCACCTTGTGATTTTGAGTCGTGATCAGATGAAAAGAATGTGTTACTGCAAACTCATGGGAGATTATTTGAACCTGACAGGTTTAACACATGTCTGATTCTCGAGCTGGCTCCTCCCTCTCCACAACGGAAGGACGTTTGGCCATGACGGATTTAACATGCATCAGACTCCCTTACACGACGGTTCTTCGGTGGAATCTGGTTTCTAATCAGAAACCCTACGGTTCACGAGCAGACACCGTACCACCAGGCCACCATGACCACTCCCTACAACGAATGGATTAGTAACAACTTTATATGTTATAAATTTTCATTCGTAAGAACTACACTAATTATAGAAGTCAGGATAAAAGCATTTTATTCTACTAATCTTGATTTAAAATTTGGGAAAGATCTAAACGGGAGGGGAGGGTATTTATAAATATACTTTAGTTTTATATTGCTTGTCCTAGTGAGTTCATTGGTCATTATCAGCAAAGCTCACTTTGTCAATCTGACGAGTACAAGGATAGGATAAGATGACAGATGCCAATAAACTATATAGTACAATATGTGGGCGCTACTGTGTTGGAGGTAGTATGCTTCGTCAATTGAGAAATGGGCAACACAATCATATCACCATTATGGTATGTTTCAAGAAAAAGAGAACTTACTTTAACCAGCAAATTATCATTTTAACCCTTTGCACTCCGATGGCGCCTCTGATTCACCATTCAAGACTGCGCATCATTTTGGCGTTTTATTTATTCATTTTTCAAATTTAATTGTTAAAAACGCCTACATAATAGCTAAAAGATGCAGATTAATTTTTCAAAGAAATTGGAGTTAAAAGAATTATGTATATTTATTTTTCATAGTAATAAACAAATCTTTGTATTAGGTGAATAATTTTACATCTATTTTTTTCGAACTGCAAAGGGTTAATATCTGAGGGAGGCTCCGAATAATGTCGAAGCATTAAAAATATTTTGATAAAAGATTCGTGAAAACAATTTAATGGTTACATTTTTTGTTTATAAAATTTGGTAATATTAATCGAAAAGAAAAAAATATCGAATTTTGTGATGCCTGATGCATATGACGAAACATATATTAATTATGCTTCACATACTTTATATGGCTGAATGCATTACACGATTTCTTTTTTCTAGCTTTATGAAGCATGGATCAAGAGACTAGGCATCCATGAATATCTGCTGTTATAACGATTTTATGTTTTACGTTCTGGATTGTTTTTTTAAAAAATGAATTAGATTTCTTATAAATTTGAATAAAATAATCCATATCGTTCATTTTTTCTTATTATTAAATATTTCATATTAAAAGTGAAAAAAACTTCTTTTTTTTTCAAAAAATACTTTCTGATCTTCGCTAAAATATTCTCAAAGAAAAAATTTATTAAATTTTACCGAAAGATTCGGATTTTTTTTGGTACTTTAACGATCAAGATTTATCTAAATAGTTAATTTTATTATGTATCGATTTCATTATCATGTGAAAACATTGTTTCGGTTTCAGGGTAGCCCCAAAATATGTGAGGCATAAGAAGGGCATGCGTCGTAAGAAGTTATTGACTGAAGAAGAACAAAGCAGGAAACGGGAATCAACACGAAATAACTATGGAGGTATCGAAAGGTTTATTTATATACATATACATATAATTTAATTTTTCTAGCTTATAAAAAATGTTTCTATTTCTCGAAAGATTTTAAGAATTAAAAAAGAAAAAGAGGTTTCTTTTTGAAAACAATAGTCACGTGATCATTTCAAACTAGTTTAAACTAGATTTTTTGCAAAAATAATAAAAAAAATGTCTAGTTTTGTCAGAAAACGTTTTGGAGTTCAACTGATTTTGAGATGGGGAAGAAAAAAAAATCCTTCGTTTTTCTAAATAACGACTTTATTGTTTTTAAACCGCTTTAAACTGGCAAATGAATTAAGTTAATTAAGATTAACAATGACATAAAAATAACAAAATTCTCACATGATACCTAGAAATTTGCGACAGCAGATTTTAATTTTATATTTTTATTATTTTTTTAGATTAACTAGATTTGATTTTTTTTTGTATTGCTACTGCAAACCGTTTTCGTAATTTTCGATTTTTGTTTATCTCTCTGGCGTTATATCAATGAGCGCGTGACGGTCGTCGCTTGTTCGTATTAACAAATTGATCAATTGTTAATTCGTAAAGCTATCGACAATTGATTTATTCATAAATCACAATCTGTGTTTAAAAAATACATCGAGTTTATATTCTAAAATCCTATTATGGCTGCAGAAAATAGCTCCATCTGATAAAACTCAGTCACCAGAAGAGACAACAACCACAAAAACACGACGAGCCGAACTGGATCATCCTTTAGATTCTCACTGTTCAACACGCAACTGTAGACAAAGCAGGAAAGAAGAAAAAAGCAATCCGTTAGGTAGAGCTGATTATGAAAAAAAGTCTCATCGCACATGCGACCGAGCTCTGCTGTTTTGTTCGGCTGGAAGTGGGTCAATTAAAAGCGACGGAAGCTCTACTGATCTGCTAATGAGCGTGAGAAATGAGCTGATGAATGAGCCGGGACGCGAATCGTCTCTCGTCGGATTTCGGTGTCGCTCTATATTCGGATGATGATCCGCCGAAAGGGCGTTATGGTTGGAATTAAATTACCTGTTGGCTTGGAGTTACGCGAAAACATTAAAAATAAATTAAGGAATGATGGAATCTTTTGCTGGGGAATGATGTAACCCGTTTATTAAGAACAAATCTCTCATTGTCGTTATCCAATGGCGGTTCATCCATTTTGTCTACACCACTGCGAGCAATTATGATAAAACAAAGCTAATTTTTTGTAATAGTTATTGGCATTTCCTCAATGATATTTTGATTATTTAATCGGCAACGTATTCCCGATTTGGTAGACTAAGTCCGCTTGACGGAAGGCGAATTACAAATTAGTTGTAAAATGAATAAATTTGTAAAGATATGCAATTTTTGAATTATAAAATATTGGAACTATAATATGTCTATAATCTACATTTAATTATAGAAGTTTTATTGAATAAACAGTAGTTAATTTTAATCATATATTAGATTATTAATGACTCATACATAATTAACTGTTTTTTATAATTAATTCAGGTGAGTTAATAATTTTTATTGATTCAAAAATTATCATTTCTTTTAATACTCTTTCATAGTAATTAATTGATATTTGGAAATAAGCTAAATTTTTTTATTTTAGCAATTCTGTGGAAATATATATTTTCTTTTTTTTATGTGATTATTACATAAAAGGTAATAAAAATTTTGAAAAATTTAATACGAGTCTTTAATACCAAACAAATATGATCGTAGTTGCTTTTTAATAAATATTCCATATTTTTTCAATTCCTACAATTAGTTTACACTGCCCCAATATATATTTATATAGTTCAAATATTCAATCTATAATAAAATACTTTTTATTCACTGAATCAAGTTTAAGTAAAATTTTTAAACTTGTAGTGGATGAGACTGGATGTTAATACAGGTTTTTCAAATATTAATTCATTAGCCCTTTTTATAAATTAATTAAAAACTAACTTCTTCCCCAAAGATTTTATTTCCCCAACGTTAAACGAGTAAGGCTTCAGTTTGTTTGTTTTTCCATGCTAATGAGGTTAAGATTAACATGTCTGTTGTTTCAAACGATTCTGTTTATTTTCTAGTGTTTGATGCATTTAAAATTGAACTTTGTTCATTAATCGATTTTTCGGATTGATTTTGAAGCACTTTCGAATTAAAATAATACTGAATAAGTAAAATTAAAAAAATTTAACCAATATTACGTAACCTCAAATTCAACGCAAATTGAGGTGTTCTAAGTCTGCTCTGATTTATTTTCAATAGATGGGAGCTTTGTTTTGGCCAGGTAAAATTTTTTGATAAATTTTTTACATTAATTGTCATTATTTAATAAAAAGTAACTAAAATAAAACTCTTCTTTGTTCACCTAAGTAGGAATCGACTTTCAAAATTTTTTTATATTACTTCTCTTTTTACTTTGACTAAATTTATTCGAAATAATAAGGATCTTCCCCTTAATTTTTTTTGAAAAAAATAATTTCCTTCCTTTTTTAGCCAATTAAAGTGGAGCTTAAAATGCTTTCCTTGCAAAGAATTGATCCAGTGGAGATTCATTTTAAAACTTTGATACCATCAAATATACATAAATTCCCGATCAAGTAGTATCCTCGTATTCTTCCGACGTCATTGACTAGATTTCGAACACATTCGTCATTTTTGACGGGAAAAGAAAGCAAGTTAAATCGCAGTTGCTTGCGGTAAAAGATTAAGCAAATCAGTCTCAAGTTTTCCCTAAGGATAAATTGCCCACAGAAAATTTAATACTGAAATGCTTATATACTTTCCTTAGTCAAAATTACTGCAGGTAGTAGAATAGAAAACGTCTTCTCTGTAGATTTCTATCATCATTTAATTTATTAAGAGCTATTTAAGAGAACTATTAATGGTATAAAGCGTGATTATATCGATCTCAATCAGTTTGGTGAATGTTTCCTAAGTGCGTCAATCATCAGTTGATCTTTGACAAGAAAATTCAGATGACCAATCGAACAAGCATGATTGGTTTCTCCCAAATTTCCTCCTATGCTGTCCAGTTAACTCACTTTTGTATTATTAACATATTCCATGAACAAATAATAGTTACAAAAGAGTCCACTAGAAAACGATCTTTGGCGATTTTTTTCAGAGATGCAGCTAATATACAAGAAATCTGAATTGATATTTCAGTCATCTTTTTTTCAAAATTGATTGAAATCAAAATTTGACAAGGTTTAGATTAGTTATATTAACATTCCGTTGTAAAGCAACACTAGGTCTATTTTGGGACGGACTCCATAATTTTGAACCACAGTCGGATGACGAGGATGGTACCTGAACTGGCACCTCTCTCTCTCTACAGAGCACTATACCAGAGGGAGGGCGTTTTGACCAGACAGATTTAACGTGCAATTGGTCCCCCTACACGACGGTTCTTACGTCGAATCGGGTCTCGAACCTGAAACCTTATGGCTCATAAGCCGAGACCTTACCAATTACCCCCCTATAACTACAAAGAAAGGGAGCCAGGTGGATAAAATTCGGTACACATATTTAACTTTTGCAATATAGACACATACATGAAATTCTGAATCAAATCCAACAAGAGGCTGAACGTCTCCAATTTATACTTTGAGAAGCATCTAAACGCGATGACTTAAATATATCAAATCTGGTATAAGATTTTGTATTTAAAATCGAAGTTCAGTGTCACATTTTGACTTCATTCGATTGAGAGATTAGTGTCTAAAACACAAATTCGATTTTCCGATTTTATCAAAGGGCCCGCGGTGGCCTGGTGGTTAGATCTCGGCTCCTGAGCTGCAGGGTTTCAAGTTTGAGACTCAATTCCACCAAAGAGCCGCTGTATAAGGGGTTCCACTGAAGAACCTCTGTGTTACACGCTAAATCCGCCAGGGTTAAACGTCCTCCCACTGGGGTGGTGTTAGATTGCAGATAAGGTGCCAGGGGACGAGGAGGGGACCCTCTTGTTACCCTTCTCTCCACACTACACCAGCGGGCTTGACATAAAACAGTAGTGGTAGTCACATAATCACATTCATTATTCATTTAAATCATTGGGTTTTTTAATTATTGCATTTGCATGTTTATGAAAAGATAGACAATCAAACCCCGGACAGATTCCTTTCCAAATTGGATACAAATCTGCACTTTAGATGTTCAATCACTATCTAATTCTTTTTTTTTTTTTTAGTTATTGTGTTAAATTATATTCTGACAACCGAACAAACGGATTTTTTTGTGAATCAGTTTTCTTCAAAAGTTGACTGAAATTTTCAAATTTAGTGATAAGTGCATATATCATATTTCATTTGTGAAGCCAAACGCACCTTCATTCATAGTATTTATAGACATAATTTCAAAAAATATATTTCTCGGATTCAAGGGGGCGCAAAAACCCCTGGAGATTCATCAAAATCGGGTTCGAATTTTTTTGTCCATTATAGGGCTTCCTCTATACTTCTTATAGAATAAAGTAAAAAATGGTTTTAAGCAGAGATGCAATTGTAGTCAACTTTCAAGTTAACAATTTGTGATACCACTCTTTATATAAAATATATTCTCGTAGTGAATGGAGGACGTGGTGACCTCGGGGCAAGGTCTCGTTATCAGAACCGGAGGGTGTCAGGGGCAAGATCCGATCCGATTCCCCCGAAGAACTATCGAGTGAGTCTGGTGATCGTTAAATTCGTCGGAGCCAAAAGCCTCTCCCCCTCCCCCCACTAACGTAATGTGTAATATTTCTTTTCTTCAGAAAAAAAAAGAAAAAAAAAAGAAAGTAAAAAAAAATGAATTTTACCATTTCGGACCGATTTGTCTAGGGTGACAAGATGCCAATTTTTCAACAAATGCAGATATATTTGAATTTCTGCTAAATGAACTAACAACTTTAAAAACTGAAATAAGTTTGAAATTATTACATGCTTTAGAAGAACGAATTTAAGAAAGAAGACAAGTAGAATTAGCAATTCTTTTGCTGTATTTGAAAAATCAACAAAGCATTTCTAGTTCAGATAAGATATCTAGTGTACTCTTTTTAGCTTCAAGAATCGAAAATATTAAGTTACCTGAAATGATATTTTTTAGAATATTTCCAAACACTTATGAGGAAACCGACTCTGATGAAGAGCCAATAGCAGAAACTACTCATCAGAGTAATGCCTTTTTAAAAGAAGTCATGGAAAACTCAGTTCATGAGTTTTTTGAAGATTTAGAAGAAACTAAATCCAAAGGCACTGAAAGCTAAATTTTCACTATTTAAGGCAATGAATAAAATAATAAAAAAGATTAAAATGAAATAGGCTATGCCTATTTCAATGTTTCCTTTCAGAACATCATTTCTTGAACGGCCAAGCACCACGTGCTCGTGCAAGTTAAATCATATTTTTATTCATTTTAATTGCTTCATTGAATGAGTCACTTTAGTATTGCAAACGATCCGAAAAAGCTCTGCCTCGCATTTATTGTTTTTTAAAAAAGTATCCTATTTCCTATTTATTTCATTTCATATAATCGCGCACTCAAAATGACATTTTTCTCGGTTTTATTTGCTGTAATAATTAACTTATTTTAAATTACAGCTTTTGTAAATGCGATGGCAACACGCTATTAAAATCTGATTTTTTTTTTGAGATGCTCGTGCAGATAATAAAATTTTTATTTTTCGCCTAAGGATTTTTATTGAATCCAAAAACCTCATCCCAAAAACAACATCATGTTCTGACATGATAAAAATACTTAGATTTTTTATTTGAAGCCATGAAAACTATAAAACCACGCCCAGTAGTTAGGAACGAGTATTTTCAATTTCATGTAATATTGTGTCCAGATAAGAACAAGATTTAGCCACGATTCAATTGATATTTTGTTTTTAAAAATCCTATTTTCTTAGAATAAATTAAATAAGTAAAAATAATAACATTTGAAATTTTTGTTTGAGTTTTTGTTATTTTGTGTAATATTTATATGTATAATTTTCATAAAAAACACCACTACCAGTGCTTCTGTCTGTGTACATAGTTAAACCCTGGGAGGGGATATTACTTGTGAACTCAAGAGACATTTGGCGCAACTGCTCTGGGTGCTCATTATGTTTAGTAGAATTTACTGTCAAATTCTCGCCAAAAGTTACGTTACCAAAAGATGTAGTAGGAGTCAGAAAATTAAAAGTAGTACAAGACTCAAAACAAATGTCTGACAGGCCCCATTTATGCATAAAACCAGGAAGTCTATCCCTCTTCAACCTCTTGTTCGATGAAATGTTCGAAGTTCTGTTATAGGACACAAGGCTCTTAATTTTGGCAGTATATTTTGAAAAGTTTGCCTCTCTTCTCAGAGACAGGGGTTGGAGATCTGCCTCATAGAGGACAATGTCCTTAAGACACGAGTGTCTAAGTCCAGTGATAATTCTAGCTGCACTTGATTGAACGAGCTCTAACTTTTTAAGGTTGGTGTCAGCAGCCGTCTGGTAAATCTGGTAGCCATATTCAAGGACTGGACGACTAGGATTTATCATTACATACATACATACATTGTTTTAGTGGAATCTCTATAGGATAGCCCTCTTTGAACAACATTAAAATTTCCATACTTTATAGAAAGTTACATGCAAACAATTATCATGACGATAACATAATTTTTGCTTTTTCAACCGTTTCCCACATTCGCAGTCCATCTCCACTCAACCTAACAGAGAATCCGGCTTTGATTGCGCATCTTTTGTTTCAATCTTCTTTTTTTGACACCTCTCCTAGAATATGCCTGGAAATTGAGATGATCAGGTCAACTGAGAAGGTCAAGCAACCGCAACGCCCCACCAACTGTTGCGCCTGGTCATTGTTTTTTTTTCTTTTCTTCCCTACCCGCCTCTGACGCAGGGACATTTCCACTGAGCAGCCTGCACCCAATTACGCCGTGTGGCGCGGAGGGTTGTCGATAATGATCGGAGAGGAAATCGGTTTTCTTTTGAGAGAGCGATTTTCAATGCCAGCTATGTTTTCACGGTCGGCTGCTAATCGGATTGCAGGTTGTTGTCTTGGAGATGGGCTCTCGTGGCTCCTGGAATCGATATCTGACGCCTCGGCACGCCATTTACCTGAAGGAAAGAACAATGTCTCGGGGCGCTCGCGACAGTTTAAAGAAAACAGCATCAATGTTTCATTCACGAAGACACACGTCTTTTTCTGTTGCAAAAAGGCAGCCTTCGTTCTTGCTGATTTGTCGGTTATGTAGGCGACAGGTAAACTCCACGAAAGATTAGTTCCACATTTTGATTAAAATTTGTTGATGTCATTTTTTTAATTGTTAGAGATTAACTTAATAATGTATCTTGGAATATCAAGTTATTCATATGTAGATGAATTACAATTTATAAATATTATTTTGTAATCAGCTTTGATTGTTGTTTCTCCCAAATAATTGGGAGTAACAGAATTTTGCCATCAGTCATGACATCCATCCACAACAATTAAATAATTAAAAATTTTAAACTTGCTTGGAAATCAAAATGACTTCTCCTCAAGGCTAATTTTTTTTTTTTTAATTTTTAAACGACAGATTATTGACAATAATTTTTGTGTAATAATATACTCTTAAATTATTGAAGTAAATCTTAAAGTTTACTTAATTTTTAATTAATTAAAAGTTTAAATGAAAAGTTTTCTAAAATATCCTATCTTGGTAAGCTATAAGGACTATTTAAAAAGTAAATGTATGACAAATTAAGTGTCTGGAGAATCAGCAATACGCCTTGTAGTGCGATTTTGTTCCGTGCAATTCATTGATAGTTTACCAGCTTAAAAATGTCCATATGTTAATATTCATGAAAGATAAAAAGAATTCTCGATTCCTCGGTCATCATAATATTAGAGTATTTGCCAATATAGCAGTAGATAATATATTTTCTGTATTGCTTCGAAAAATGTTGCGTACATTTGGGCCATTTGATCCACCTATTTTGAATCTACATACTGGCATCAATTTGTCGCTTTTCAAACCTGAAAATCGACTTTAAATTATTATAAGATTCTGTAATTTCCAGAAATGTTCTGTAAGCGCATCCCATCTACATGAAGGGTATGAGATGGAAGGATAACCTTTCCGGCTTACCCTTATACTCGAGATTGTACTGTATTTATTTTAGGTTTTCAATCGGTTTTATAAATTGTAAATAATAATGTCTGTAAAATCTTCATTTATCTTCCTATTCGTAATTTCACCCAAAGAACAAATTATGTATATTTACGAAAGTGTGGAGCCTCTTTAAGCAAACTGGATACGATTTCTTACATCATTCAGCACATGTATATTGTTTATTCAATAAACACTAGCCCCAAAAATATAGACGTTATGGAGAAGTGCATATTCGATGCAAACGCTGTAAGTGGAATAAATATGTTAACTCCCAGGTGTAGATATTTTGTGTTTTAGCTTTATATCAGGTTTGATTTTCAATTTGTCTTCGTTAAGCTTTTTATCATGTGAGATCATGATGTTGCTTTCGTTAAGGTTTCTTGAATAATTGAAAGCAAAGAATAATTGCCGGCGTCCTGGCATAGGGGTAAACTTCCCCGAAAGCTGGGCGTTCCGGGGTCGAGTCCCGATTCGAGCATGGTTGTTCTTCTGTATTCTATTTGTAAGGTGTATGATTGTGCCCCCGCTCCTGTAAAAAGAGGCTGTGCAAGCGACTGTAATGAGTATGTAGTTAAGTCGTATCTTTGCCCATAATTAGTATTACTTCAAAACATGAGACGCTCCTTTCGGCTTAAAACTCGCTAATGCCTCGGCGAAGTTTGTCCATGGCAAGTGCCACTAATAACAACAACAACAAAGAATAATTGAACCTCGAAATCACGTAGGCAATGAACAAAGCATAAATGACAAAACATTTTTTTAAAAAATCGCGTATATTTTTTTACCTGCTTTTACCAGCAGTGCATTATTATTATGCATGCTTCTTTGAAAGCAGATACGTTTTTAAAAGGTAGACCTGTTTTAATAAGTATTGCTTTTTTCAAATTGCTAACCGCTTTTTTGCGCTACTTAAATAAATTAAGATAAATAATAACTTAATAAAGTTCTCATATGATAACTTGAAATTTGCGATCGTAAATTTCATTTATGTTTCTTTATTTCTCAAATTAGATAGAACAAAGATACAGAATTATAATCGTCAAAAAATTCGATCTCGACATGTTATAGAATCTCACGTTTCAGAACATTCCAGAGTTCGAAAAAACACATTTTTGGAATTACGACTGTCTGTCTACTGACGCGATAATTCCAAAGCGCAATAAGCCCACGACAGAATCAATCAGGATCAAAACCTGATATTTTAGGAATCAAATTTCTTTTTATTATATTCAGTTTGTTTCCGCGTTTATGTTAAGATAAAAAAAACTGATGTTGAGAGCGTCCATTCACATTGATTTATAAGTGGTAAAGAATCACAAGAAATTCTTAGTGTAAGGTCTTACAATTGATGGATACTATTTGCAAACATTTATGTTAGAACAGGACAAATAATGTTCTAAAAATTTAGTCTCGTCTCATGATAGATCTGTTAGAGGGTGCTTTTTATTTGATAATGCTTCCCCTTCTTTTACTCAACCTTCCCGAAAACGATTATTAATTCATTTGTTTCAATCTTAAATTTTCAGAAATAGCACTTAAAACAAATATGGAAAAGTGTTCCTCGGCCCGCTCATATGATGTCCGAAGCCAGCAAACGAGGCTCGGTTCTGAAATTGAGAACGCTGGTCTAATGGAGTGAGTCTGGTTTGGTTTAGTTATGTTAAAGTCCCATTTTTATAGCAACACTACAGCTATTTAGAGATTGATATCATAATTTTGAATTATTGTCAGGGGACGAGGACGACACCTGATCTGGCTTTCCACTCCCCAAACTTTCATACGACACCAGTGGGAAGGCATTTGGCCTTGTTGGATCTAACGTGCTCAAAGCCTCATTCATGAACGTTCAGTTCTTAGGTGGAATCGAATCTGGAACCTGAAATCTTCCGATTCAGAATCCGAGACCTTACCAACAGACCACCTCGACTCTGTTTAGGAGGTTAATGATTTGTATACTGCATTTGAAACTTGCGACAGGAAATAAAAACTTTATTAAATTCTTTCTTTAAATAGAAATATTTTCGGTGCGCTAATATAATCCCCACATTATCAAGATCATTATTGTATCTTGGTCATTAACAATTCAGGAAAAACACTTGTTTAAAATATAATAAATAAAGATTTACAAAAAATTCAATATATATTAAAAAACGATTTAAAGTTTAAGCACAAGAACGTTTAATTTAATTTAGTTATATTAACGTCCCCTTGTAAAGCAACACTAGGGCTATTATGGGACGGACTTCATCATTTTGAACTGCGGTCAGATGACGAGGACGACACCTGAGCTGGCACCCACCCCTCAACACCACACCAGAGGAAGGTCATTTGGCTCTGACGGATTCAACGTGCAACTGAACCCCTTACACAACGGTTCTTCGGTGGAATCGGGTCTCGAACCAGAAATCCTACGGTTTACGAGGCCACCGCTGCCCTTCAGCAGAATAATGAAAATATTATAGTAATATATACTTATAAGCTTCTTTAAAAGCTTGATAAATCTAGATTTTAAAATTTTTATAATAATTTAATTAATATTCTTGAAGAGATAATTTACCACTTAGAATAGAAATTATGGGGTGGTGCCTTAGTCTAAAAGAAGAAGACCTAGTACATGTAGTTTCTTTAAATAATGCTATGAAACTAAACAGAAAACATATCGAACGTATGTGCAAGTACAAATGATAGTTGAGCATAGAACACCAATCAGGCTTATTTGTATTTGTGGTTAGACCAGAATCTCTCTGTGGTCAAATTTTCGAAAAAACCTCGAATTAGGGAATTAACTGAATGTGGGTTACGTTTACCCAACACCATTCCGACCATTTCCGCCCTTAAAAAAGCATTTTCTTTCTTGCGTCAAAAGAAACCACATACCTACGGCATAGCAGAGCTTGCCTTGTGTCAACACGCCACTTTATCTGCGGCGGGACAACTCTTATCTGTGTGCTCGGTGAATCCGAATGTGCGGAATTTCCGAATCAGGAAGTCCTCATCCTATCTGCTTTTCCTGGAGAAGCTTACTTTCAATGATGATGTCAACCTTCATTATTCCTTTGGGCACTGTGGGCACGTCGAGATTAGATAAATGCAGTATATCTCGCTGGAGCCGCTACACTGATTTTATATCCCCACCGATTAAAGCAAATAAAAACGAAAAGTATTAGAGAAATGATAAGCTGAGAGATAAGGAATTAATGTTCCCGAAAAAGTACAGTATCAGAATGATATGACTTTTTAAAATTCCTATCTCCCAGAATATTATGAGAATTTTTATTTAAGTTTTCATTTGAAGTAAACTACAATTATTTATAATTTTTATCATATGAGAGCCTGATGTTGTTTTCGTTAGGGAGGTTTGAATAATTGTTAATTTTCTGTTAGCCGGATGAAAATGAAAAATCGCCAAATAATATAGAATTTCGCCAAATTTCTTAGGCGATTTTTTGGTTGCTCCAGGCTAAGGGGAAAGTACCGAATAATTGAAGATAACGGACAATGGGTACTCGAAATCACGCAGGCGATGAACAAAGCATAATTATAAATATTCATCAACATCATTTAATCGCGTATATTTTCTACCTGCTTTTA
>JAOUZG010002851.1:5445524-5456204 GCA_026289955.1 Argiope argentata | reverse complement strand
ATAATGACATTTGCCATGGAATAGCTCGCTGATACAGTCAGCGATTTGAAGTCGAAGATGCGTCTCTTGTTTTTTTAAGTACCGCCAATTAGGGCCAATAGTACGTTTTAGCTACTCACGCATCACTTTCGCTTACACAACACCCTTTTTAAAGAGGGGCACATTCATGTAACTCACATATAGAACAACCCTGTCTGAACCGGGGACTCGAACCCAGGATACCCAGATTACGGAAAGACGCTTTGCCCATGTTCCATTACTGCAGCAAATACATACTTAAACTTTAAAACGAAGATTTTTGACCGATTTTAAATAGATTAATATCCTAATTTGAGAAAACGCAATGTTTATTTTAAGATGTAGGATTAATGATAAGATTTTCAGATGAAAAACAGGATGGTAACAATATCATTCAGATGAAAAAAACAAGATAACATTATGTAATCACATTAATGTTAGGTCATTTGTCTCTTGCCACCGGATAATGTACATTGGCATATTTTTTGAGGGATTCTATTTCGATTATAAAAATATTCTCTTTTATCAGCATTGAGCAAATTTTGATAAAAAGTTTAACACTTATTCATAACACTTACTAAGAAAAAGTAAATTAAAATTTTAAAAGAACTGTGCAGTCGTTATCTGTCATGGATGACCACAAGTGAAACACAGTTAAATCCTTCGCCATCTTTGCAAAAAAAAAAAAGCTTGAATGTGCGCCAAGATAAGTCCTCTTAAAATCAAAAACCATTCCCTAAGTGGTTTTCTTCTCCTCCTCTTCGGTTTTCTAGTCTAGTGATTCGGTGCCTCCATTTCCACCAACTCCAGTGACCTTAGCCAAGTGACCAGGCATGACGCCTTTTGATAGCCAGTCCATGGAGAAGGTCATCTTTTATCGACCGTCGATTAGCGATCGTTTGCGACGAATGGGCCGAGTTCGAGCACTCAGGAGTCCAGAATGAAGAAAAACAAATAATCAGATTATATATATATATATTACTAGACAATTACAATTAATATAACCAATTTATCAAAAAAATTGTTGATTATCAGAAGAATTGAACTCATATTCTTCACCTTCACGCGGAAAGTACCGAAATCCTTACCAATTGAGCTACAGCCTCTTGATTTCAATTTCCATTACAAACTGCTAAAACTACATCTAAAGTATTAGAAATTAATTAAATTTAATGGATGAATTAATATTTAAAAAGAACTGTATTAACATCGAGTGTCATCCACTACAAGTTTAAAAAAAATGTATTTAAACTTGAGTGGATGAAAAAAATATTTTACTAACGATTGAAAATTTGAGCAAGATATCTATAGGGAGAGTGTGAACTGACAGTTGGAATTGAAAAAGGAATAATTATTGTATTCATTTTATGAACATATCCTCTAATTTGTCCATATTGTTACTAAATACTGAAGTTCATTAATGGTAACTTTTTTCCCCTTCTTTTATACAAAGAGAAAAAAAATCGATCATGAAAAATTCTACTTCTGTGTTCCAATGAGTCTTCCCGTTTAAAGTTTTTCTAAATTCCAATAAAATCGTATTTGGAATTATATCTATCAATCATTGAAAACTCAAAATGTGACAAATTAGTAAAGTCATTCCAAACTCTCCGACTCGTCCGAAGGTACACGGAATTTAACCATAAAACTGAATGACTGGACCGCCACAGCAGCAACACTGGCGGGAGCTGTGGTTGAGTCCTTATGACCATCACCGGCTAAGATATAACCCTTCCCTCAGGAAGTAAGTCCCGTCCTCTTTGGGAGAAGCCAAACCTCCACCTATTAGTGTACCTTCCAGGGTGACGAGAACCAAATATACTGGAACCACCTCATCCTCATTTCGAGATGCCCCCCATGGGTGGAGACAAGCTAGTAAAGAAAGGTTTGCATCAAAATTTGTATATTTCTTTTGTAGTCGAGCAGCAATCCGAGAACGAAATCCGGTCTGTGAAATCATATGAAACGCAACGAGCTGATTTCATGAAATTTGTCACAAAATTTGTTATTAGAATTTCATTGATTTAGTTTAGTTAAATCAATGTCCCTTTTTAAAGTAACATTACGGCCATTTTGAGATGGACTGAATTTTGAACTGCGATCAGGTGACAAGGATACACCTGAGCAGGCATCTCTTCTTAAAATGCCTAAACCATACCAGCTGGTGGACCTTTGATATCGACGCATTTAGCATGCACCAAACCCGCTTATACGATGGTGTTTCAGTAGAAAATATCCGGTTCCGAAGCTGAGGCCTTTTTAGCTGGCCCTGGAATTGTGTTGTATTCTTGACCAAATTAATAAATCAGTGACCTGTCTACTTCTCTGTCTATTTTCGATTATAAATTGGCGTCCAAACCTTGTTAAGTCCCAAACACAACAAACTATATGTGTGTAATGGCTAAAGAATGACTGACTCAACTCCCAGGTCCCACTTGAATTTTTATACGGTCTGTACGTACCCTTTATAAATAAAGTTCTAATGGTCATTCGAAATAGCAAGTCAATTACAGGGGAATCGATTACATGATACACATCAATCATCTCGAGAATCCAGATATCTTCTAACTGTTGTGGCAACAGAATGCATTCAATTAACAAAATTATAAATTAGAAAGTGCGTTAATATGTTAACTGCCACTGACACCACATGATTAACCTCTGTAAATCACACAAACTATTCCATTACATTACCAATTTTTCTATCCTAGATGGTGGGGCAATGAAATGCATCCGATTTGCAGAATTTCAAATAAAAAGGTGCATTAGCTTAACTGCCACTGACGCCACTTGACTCTTACATGTGATTCACACAAGCTGTTAAATAATATTATGTCCCTCCGTACCACAGTTGGCACGGTTGGACTTGCAGAATTATAAGTAACCTATTGCGTTAACTACTGCAGAAGCCAATGGATTCACACCTGTGACTCTCAAAATCTATTTAATTACTTTATTCACTTCTGTGGCATACTTGGTATGGCGTTGAAATTCATTTGATTCACGGAATTTTAAATAACCAGGTGCAGTAACGTGTTAACTGCCATTGACCCCACATGTCTCACGCTTGTGATTCACAGAAGCTATTTAATTACATCATCCTCTTTTGTATCACAGATGACATGGTATTGAAATGTACCTGACCCACAGAATTTTGAATAACAGATTGTATTAACACCTTAACAGAGTTTGGTGATTACTTATGATTCTCACAAGCGGTTTAACTGCATTGTCCATCTCTGTATCATAGTCGACGGGTATTGTAATGTACTTAACTAACAGAATTTTAAATAATGCATTAACACATTAACGCCATTTCATTCACGTTTATGACGACCCAAACTATTTAATTACACTATCCCTTTCTGTATTATATTTCAGAAATAGTAAAGAAATGCGGGGAATGAAGCGATGGTGCTGTAAGGAAATTTAACTTTAACCCTACATACAATAAATAATCTACTGGTTAATGAATCTTAACGAATTCCTGTTAAGTTATTTATTACGGTTTAGTGTGTTTATAGTCCTATTTCCAACTCATTTGTTTTGATGTGCATCATCTTTAATTTTAAAAATATCATCTGTTTTCCAATGCTCGAATAAAAGCGTACTTTGAAAACTTTTTAAAAATTCTATGTATTTTCTACTTTTAGTCTTGAATATATTTCAAAATTTGCTTTTATAAATATTACGGAATTTCAAAATCCAAATGTTCTGGAATTAACTTGCAGATGGCGCCACTGATATGAAATCAAAATAGAATTCAAATTTCAGTTATAAAATTCTGTAACTTAATTATAAAATTCTCAACTATTAAATTTTTTTATCCCACTGGGAAGAGCATAAAACAAAATTTTAAAGATCCAATGAATCAAAAATCGAATACAAAACTCATTCTTTTTTGAACTTGAAACAAGTCAAGTAAAATATAAGAATATAAAAAATTATAAAATCATTATATTGTTACAAACTTTGTAAACATTTGTATTCGTCTTGAAATATCTAAGACAATACTCAATATTCTGCTGGGAAAATCGCGGAATTTAGGTGTATTTTATGTAAAATCGGCATTTCCAGTAATTTGGCGATTGTGACCTTTTGGATAGATTCTTGGCCACTTGATGAAAAATAAATAGATCTGTAAAATTCCATTACCTAAGCTCTTGGACCATTATTAGGCGAGATAGTCTTAAACCCTGGTCAAAGTGGTAGATTTTTTACTCCAAGGTATAATTGATCCTGATGATTAGAGAGTATTGAAAACTTGAGTGTTAGTTTAGTGCACAGGTATTAGAGACTTCTGCGTTTGAAAGCTTTTTCCTGTTGTACTAGATGAATTAGAACTGCGCTATTATGACTCGTAACTGCTGTCATTTCCTGCATCTTCTACCAATAAACGCCTTGTGATTTTCGAGAGATTGTTTTATCGATTCTCAATCTACACGAACCCAGAAGCTAGGTACAATTTGCATAGGTTGAGACGAATGCGCGCGGTTGATAATACCAAATATTTCAAATACGCGGTTGTTGCCATACCAGATATTTCAAGGACCATGGCAGCATTTGTTTCACACCAGTAAAGTCTTTAACTACCCAAAGTGCCGAAGAAGTGATTACCTGTTTAGAGTACATTAGTAGTAGTAAAATGCACTAATACCCCAAATTTATTCAGGTTAATCTTCAATCTTGGCACAAAATGCCAAGCAAAAAAGCCTCTAACGACTTACCTGACATCACAACTTCGCCAGAGGTATATAGGGAATTATAATTAATTAACTATTATCAAGCAATTAACCACATAATTAATAGTTTCTAGAACATTTTGACAGAATTCTCGCTTTCAGGTAAGGTGACACCTTTCTTACCCATACAAAGTATGTAAAAGAAAAGAAAGAACTTTCTTTCTGTCTAAATTTTTTATTTTCTTATTGGAGTTTGCGTTTGCCTGGACTCTTTTTATATAAGTTGACAGTTGCCTACATTTATATAAGCTGACACCGACGTTCTGGTACAGGGATAGAGCGTCTTCTCCGTGATATGGGAGTCATGTTCAAGTCATGGTTCGGGCGTGGTTGTTCTTTCTGTAAGATGTGTAAATGTGCTCAGTAAAACAGGGCTGTGCAAGCGATTGTGATGCGTGAGTAGTTAAGACGAACTCTTGGCCCTAACTGGCGCTAGTTAAAACAAGAGACGCTGATTAGGCTTAAATTGCTGACTACCTCAGTGAGCTTGTCCATGGCAAGTCCTATTAAAAAAAACCTACAATATATAAGCTGATAGTGACCTATATTTATGTATACTGACAGATTCCATCAAGTTATATAAATATGCACTTTAATTACTGTAAATAATTATAAAAATTTTGCATTTTTTTTGACGTGAATAGCACTTTTGATGACCACTTGACTCGTCTATTTTATTAATAATAGTAAATAAATAATGCTACATAAGTTGGAAAAAATTAAACTTATCTCAACAAAATATGTTTATCTCTTATTTAAAATGATATTGCATTAATTTTTTTTTTTGCCAAACTAACTTTAAAAAAAAAGTAATCTGTAGAGATTCTTAATGGATGTTTAGGTAATGACTCCTAACGTTGACGATCATTTGATAATTTCGCATTAAATTTATTAATTTATCGAAAGAAATGAAGTCCGTGGGAAATGTAGAAATTGTGCTTAAGGCCTGGAGATGTTTTTAAGACAATGCCAGATGATGGCGTGTCCTCTCGGAACACTGTATAAATCCGAGGAGCTCGAAACAGTTAATCGAGCAAGTCTCAGGGGTTATGGCCTCAGATAAATCTGTTGATCTGCGGACTCTGAACCATATAGTTGTCATTTAATTAACGGTTTGCTATCTGTTTATTCTGTTAGTTTCTTAACGGGCTAACCTTTGTATACATCTTTTTTTTTGTTACCTAGGCTTTGAGTTTTTGGAATTAATTAGGAAAATTGGGCGCCGCATTGCATTATCCAGGTTGTTCAAGTAAATTCACAGCACACCTACAAAAACATTTTTGAGATATTATTTCAAATATCTTTTTAAAACATGCTGAAATTACAGATGAAACATTAAAGAAGTATAAACCGGGCATCATAACTTTGTATCTATACAACAGGATTTTATACTTTTATATGTGTTACAAAAATTCCAGATAATTGTTTGTCAGTTTTGGAAAAAGGAAAATTATGCTGTGCAAAGATTTGAAGAAACAATGAAACCGCTTTACTTTCTTTACAACAATAAAATGCATTGTTTAAAAGCATTATTTAGTTCTTTTTATAAACTAAGATTAAAATTACTGGGCAAACTAATTGATATCTGGTGGATTCTTTGTAAAGTTTTAGATAGAAAAATAAGATTTATTGCTAAAATTTATCGGCAGAAAGGCCAAAATTGCCTTAATTTCCAATTTCTTAAAAAAATTGATTAAAATAAGTATAAAAAGGTTCAGCAGTGTCCTTTTCCTATCTCAAAGACATTTTAGTACAAATTTGGGGGGTTTAATATCCTTTTCTATAGAGTGCTAACAGGCAGTCCTTTAAACATTCGCTTTTGTGATCAGTAGAGATTAAATACCAGGTTTCAATTTAATGCTTATATGGATTATAAAGAATGAAGTAATAATGGTAAATGAATTTTCTGTATATTTATTCTCCTAATTTATAATTACAAAGCTTGCTATATCTTTCTGTATTTGAACTATAGATAAAACACCAAATTCCTACAAATTAAACGCAAAATTCTTACAAGCTAAACACAAAATTCTTACAAATTAAACACAAACGTCAAACTTAAAATTCATATAAATTAAACACAAACGTCAAACACACAATTCTTACAAATTAAATACAAATGCCAAACACGAAATTCACATAAATTACTCACAAACGTCAAACACAAAATTCGCACAAATTTCAAAAAAGACGTCAAACACAAAATTAGTACAAATTAAATACAAACGTCAAACACAAAACTCATATAAATTAAACACAAATTTTTTTCAAATTAATTATTTTTATTTTATCGATTTTGCAATCTTTAAAGGAAATTAATCAACTCTTTTTAATAAGCTTTTAAAATCAAAAAAGGATTTTATACACAAGAAATTATGTCAGAGGTATTAATTTTTTAACTTGTAGGCACCAAAAAAGCTAATCTAGCGTAACCACGCATTCTTGTCATTTATGGCCAATTATGATTATGCATAATTTGAGAATCATTTAATAAGCAGTAATTACCTGAATTCTAATACTGCTTGTTATATAACGTTCTAGTTAACATCATGATTATTTTCAATTTGGGGGAAAAGAAGTTTTCATTATTGTTTTCTGAGAATTCTTTTTTTAGAATTTCGAAAGTTGGGATTATTTAATCTTAATTATGGTTTACTAAAAGGGAAGCATGAATGCATTTTCTGTTTTCACGTCTCATTTTTCAGATATATTATTATAACATGATTGATTTCATTCAAACAATATGAACTCTTTTAGAATTTGTTTTCTAACATTGGAGGAATGAAATATATTTCTTTTCATTCAAAATTAATTTCCGCTTTCCAATAGTTTTCATCAGAAATTCTTCAAAGAGCCTTTATCGTACTCTGAAGATTAAATTTTCTGGTTCTCGTGACTTATTTATGGAGATTCATAACAATTTTTGCTAGTGTATGATTAAAAAAAACCTCCTCCCGAATTGAGGCCATTCGAAGAATAAATGAAAGACGCTGGAGATAACTTTCTTATTTTTGTTGGCTGTAGATTCAAAAGTGCTCTCTGAGTGTGTTAATTCCATAATAGAAACTTAGCTTATCTCTTTTTTAACAGACAGCCTATTTATATATAGGTATATTTCTTCTTTTGCATGAGCTTTATTGTGCGTGTAAGATAAAAATCACCGTTGACCGTATTTTGCCTGAATTATTCAGTAGCATTTTTTTATTAGTTTCTAGTAACGTTAACTGAAAAAAAAACGTACAGTTAAAGAAACGAGCTTTATCACTCTTGCGAATCTAACAGCCGGAAGAGAATACCGTGCAGTGATTGATGCCATTCACTACTTTGAACTTAGCAGGTGAAAAAAAAAATCAGATATCGTTTGGTTCATTCAACTTGCATCAAATAATTTTGTTCCATATAAAGAAACCATTACTTAGATCATATTATTAAATTGCTGTTCCAAATATTTTTTGATAAATATTCTAATAAACTGTCATGATAAAAAAATATTAGGAAAGTAATCCGCAAATAAGCTTTTTAATGCATACTTAATTGACTAAAAATTTTGAACAAAAAATGGCAAGAGTTTCGATAAGGATCTATATTAAAAAGAAATCAAATTAAAATAAAGATTAAAATGAAATCTGCTATGCATATTTCAATGTATCATGTCAGAACATAATTTTTTGAAACAACTAAACACCATGTGCTCGTGCGAGTTAAATTATATTTTTATTCACTTTAGTTGTTTCATTGAATGAGTCACTTCAGTATTGCAAACTATCCAAAAAAAACTTTGTCGCATTTACTGTTTAAAAAATATCCCATTTTCTATTTATTTCATTTCATATAATCAAGCTCTCGAAACAACATTTTTCTAAATTTTATTTGCTGTGGTCATTAATTTGTTTTTGTTTTTAAATCAGAGCTGTAAATGCAATGACAACGTGTTATTAAAAGCTGATTTTTCGAGATGCTCTTGCAGATAATAAAATTTCAATTTTTCGCCTACAGATTTTTTTTTGTTGACGCCAAATACCTCATCCCAAAATAACATCATGTACTGACATAATAATTAACTGTTCGTAAATGAGGATATTTTAAACATTCTACTTAAACATGAAGTAGAACAATTTGCATCTCAGTGTTTTCAAATTAATTTTAAATAATTACCTCAAAGAATTTATCATGAGTAATTAAATAAATTAGTTATTATTTTGTTTTTAAATTAGAAATAAGTTACAAAAGAATTTATTACTTATATGGTTCAATTAAGGATTCCCTATTTATACAACCTAGTTCTGTAGTACTGGGGTTACTGACAGTAATGAAAAAAAAGAATTAAATTGTAAAAATTTCAAGCGAAGACATTTTAATCAAATCAATAGAATTTGCTCATTTGAATGATACCTAAAATTTTACTGTCCATACTTTTGATTTTTGTATTACTTTTTAACAGTACTAAAATTTATTTTAGCAAATTCACACTATAGTTGAAAAAGGAAATATAAGGAAATATAAGGATTAATACAAATCTTATTGTTTTTTTATCTTTAATCTAGAATATTGGTCATTATAATTGCTAAAGTTCTAACTAAGTAAACAAATATTCAAAATATAATTTTTAGAGTTATTATTTGGAAAATTAAGAATTTTCTCAATTAATGGTAAATTTTATTTAATTATTAAAATTTTATTTATTTTCACAAACAGATTCTTTGAAAAAACTAATTAAATCGTTAATTTTGAAATTCGATTTCTTTACTCAATTTTTTGCTTAGAACAGCTCATCAATTTTCCTTTGTCTAATCTGAATTTTTTTTCTATTATTTATGAATTTAAAAGTGAAAACTTCCTTAATAAGTTTTGTTTATTAATCTAAAAAGTAACTGATTTTATTTCGAAAAATAACTTCCTCTTGCGGATTTCATTTATTTTCAAAGTTTGTTTATTTTTTTCCGTCTTACGGATGTTGTAGAATTTTACATGATTTGAGCTTTGTGAGCAGTAATTTTTTTCGTGATTTAAGTTTATTTTTCAAAAAAAAAAATACAAAAGGTATTTATAAATACCTTTTGTTTTAGAGAACAATGAATCTTCGATCCGTGGAATTAGTCAACCTGGCAAACAAAGAAACTCCGTAAAATTTTCGAAAATGGAAAAAATCAATAGAAAATTACTTTTGAACAATAAGCCGGAAAATAAACACATAAGTATGACTTAAAAAATAATAATAACTTTCTTATTTTACTTTTTTTTATTAAAAAATAAATATTTGTGTGGTGTGCGTGTATACACGTACATATAAAACAATTATTATCACTTGTTTACTTAAATTTTTTTAAACAACATTTTAGGTATAACAGAAACAGAGTATTTAAAATTTAATGAACTTCTTAAAGAATGAGTCAGATAGGAGAAATAATAAACAGTTTTTCTTTTCTTTTTTTTCAATTCCTACTATTAGTTCACACTCACCCTCAAAGATATATATATATATAATCTTGTTCAAATTACCAGTAGTTAATAAAATACTTTCTATTCGTCCTGTCAAATTCAAATGAATTTTTTTAAACTTGTAATGGACGTCATTTGGTATTAATAAAATTTTTTCGAATATTAATTCGATAGTTTTTATTGATTAATTAAAAATTAACTTTCTAGCCTTTATAATAGTTCTTTATAGCAGTTTTAACTGATAAGTCGAGAGAGCCTGGTTGATAGGGTGTTAGATTCACATCCCTTGAGCTGCGAGTTCGAAACTGGTCGCAAAGATCTCCAAGTCGAAAGTTCTACGAGTGAGGGTACAGAGTCAAATGTGATCGTTATTCGGGTGCACAGGGGCCCATACCCTCAGAAGCTGCTACACCCTTCCTTCCGTTGCAAAGCGGAACACGAGAACAATAATTGTAGTTATTTATTAAAAAGAAACTAAAAT
>JAOUZG010002851.1:5413257-5435524 GCA_026289955.1 Argiope argentata | reverse complement strand
AACACGAGAACAATAATTGTAGTTATTTATTAAAAAGAAACTAAAATTAAATTTTTCCTAATATCCAAAGTAGGAATTGATTTAAAAAGAATGTTTTTTATATTACTTGTTTACTTAATTTTTTTAAACAACATTTTAACAGAAACAGAATATTCAAAATTTAATGTACTTCTTAATGGATGACACAGATAAGAGCGATAATAAGCAGTTTTTCCTATTTTTTTAAAATAGAAATTCCCGATTTTACATTTCTTTTCACTAGAAATCGCAATGAACGTGCCTTTTTTATTATTCGCAATTTTTCGCAATATCTTTTCAATTAAAAAATGGAATTAGTTTAATTTAGTTATATTAACGTCTCGTTTATAAAGCAATACTATGCCTGTTTTGGGACGGACCTCGTAATTTTGAACCGCGTTCACGAAACAAGGATGAAACACACTCTCCCAACTTCTACACCACAACAGTGGGAGGACTTTTGACTCCGACAGATTTAACGTGAGCTTTACCCGCTTACATGACGGCTTTTTGGGGGAAACAGGGTCCGAACTTGGAGGCTTATTTTGCTGAAGCCAAGACTTAACCTCTAGGTCCTTTGCGGTCCACTTAGTTAATGGGAATTGTTCCATGATCGAAGTTCAGTATTGTTACATACCAGTAATGTTTTGTAACAATCCCAGCTGAAATAGTTTCACCGTGAGAAAAATCGTTTTACAATTTGCTCTATGAATGCTGATCAGGTCTTATAGGTCTATCAGGTTAAATGTCTTAGAATTTGGCGACTTTGGCGAAAAAATAGATATTGCTGGAAACTTCAACAATTTCATCTCTCCGTCTAATGGGAACAGAGATACGCCCAGAATTATCTCTACCCGCCTCTCGGGAAGTATAAAAGGCCGGCAGTCTCAAGCTGAATTGAAATGACTCGTAGTCGGGGTCATAGGCAAATAACGAGTCTTCAAGAGGATTGCGAAGCACTAGCATTGTATGGAGCCCAAGCTTTTGCTGAACTGAGCTGTGTGCCGAGGCTTAGTGTCTATTGTGGTAGCAGCATCAAGTTGTATGTGGAGTAGCCAGTCGTGTGGTGGTGAGTTTGAAACTAAAGCGAGGAGACAGTGAGAATTTCAGCCGTTTGGAGAAACCGTAGAGAAAAGCTCCGTGGATTCCCTCTTCTGCTGGATTCTATCTGGCTACTTTGTATGCTCTGAATGATTTCTACGTCTGTGTATTCATCGGCTTTCTGTTAAAGTTTTCGTGTTATTTAAACGTCGCCGTTGTTTTCTACCAAAGGACTATTTATTTCTGAATCGACCGACAAATTCTTCAAAAGAACCCCAAACGGAAGTAATGAATCCGTAACAATATAATGTCTGTTCCCACTCTGGATGATACAGATTGCAAACTACTTTACGAAATCTCTGTTCAAACAATGGACGGAACTAACATAAGAAGAGGTAACATTGTGCATGAGTTTCTCTGTGTTATTAGTGGGCGCATCCACGGAAGAAATTTTCAGTTGAGGGAAGGCTATGAAATGTCACCGGGAGCGTTTTGTACAAAACCAAAAGAAAAGTTACAGCGAGAATTTATAGATAGAAAAAATTATAAACAGTTTTTATATATTTGAGCAATAATATATGAAAAACAAAACGGCAATACAAAATCAGTGGGAGTAGTCTCCCTGAAACTTTCTCGAAAGCTCTTCAATAAAAGTCTTATTCCCCTTTTTCAGAACAAAATCGTGGATCATGGATAAGACTGTGGATGTCCTGCATGGTATTGGCGAACGATAGTTTTGAAATATGGATCTATAACTCGAATCTAGAAATTTTGCCAAATCTGTTGTAAGAATATGTATTTGGCACGTTTTTTTTTTTCTGGAGGATTAACTCTAAAATTAGAACCCAAGCTTCAGTCCTAAGTTTTGTCAAGTTTAGTTATATTAATGTCCCGTTGTAAACAGGGCCCCGCTTAGCATAGTTGAGACCCCTCTTTGATTCACTAATTTAGCAATGAAGAACATTAATTAAAGAAGAAACGTAAAATAAAATTTCTATTCGTTCTGGGGCCCCGGGAACACTGCCCCATATGCCCCTGCCTTAGTCAGGTCCTGGTTGGAAGGAAACACTAGGACAATTTTTGGATGGAACGCGTCATTTTGAGCCGCGATCAGATGGCGAGGACGACACCTGAGCTTGCAACCCTCCCTCTCTACACCACAGCACACAGACGGGAGGAAATTTGGCCCAGACGGAATTAGCATGCAACAGACCTCATTACACACCGCAATGGGGTCTGTGAGCCTGAATCCCTATGGCTCAGATGCTGAGACTTTACCACCATGCCACCACGGCTCGTTTACTAGAACACAAGTGAATAATCTTGAAAACGAAGTTCAACACTTCTGAAGTCTAGTTACTCTTCGTATTTTCTAAGAGGCAGTCTCTACTTCGATTAGCCTGCGACAAATTTTAGCGAAAAACTTATAAAAAAAGTGGAATTTACTGTTCGTTTCAGTATTCTGAGACGACCACTTTTCGACGATTCTATCTCACTGAAGGTCGAGATGCAGATGGATGTGCACATTTTCAGAATTAACTCTATTGTTAAATATAAGCATCTCCTTTCATCTGTCTGTCCGATCACCCCTATTTTGTCGAATTAAGCCCATCTTAATGCTTGCGCCAAAGCGCGGAGGGTTTTGGAATCCATTGGCAAATCCGTTTCGAGAAATCTATGTTAGTTTTTTATTTTCCTATATGTACAGAATTTTTAAAAGTCACCAAGAAAAAAAATCAAAAATTCCAAATACAACCACATTTTCTACAAGAGAGCTTAACTGAAGCTGAAATTCCAGAAATGTGTCTTGTAATCCTTGCCAATTAAAATATTTGCAATCGTCATCTTCCTTTTTCAATATTTTATGCTTGATTAGTGAAACTCTGATCATTCTAGTTATATCAATGGAAACAGTGTCGCAATTATTTAAGTAAATTGATTGTTTTTAGTAACAGTCCATCTATTTTTTTTTTCAATTAAAGAATAACCATTTTGACATCACGTGGTTGGATTTCCTTCTTTCTTTTTTTTTTCAGTTATCAATTTAAGATCTTAACTTTCTGTATTTCAGGGAAAAAATTTCTATGAAAGTTTTCCTTTCAAAAAAGGGCCTCCATTATCTAAAATTAAATTTTTTTGTTTTCATTTCTTATGTAAATTTAAGAGCAACTTTTAAGCTAAAGATTTGTTTGTTTGTTTGATTTTCTGGCGCAAGGACCAGAGTTGATTATTCTTTCCAAACATTTGTTAAACATGTCCTTCGTGTAGAAACCTAAGGCATTCTAAGAAAAAATATATATATAATTAAATCAGATGTAAAATTTGAATATCTTTTAAGAAGTTAAAAATATTTGAATGAAGACTATCACCTAAAATATCAATTAGGTTAAAAACTGTCGCTCCAAAAATGAGGTTTAAGTTTTTATCCTCAAAACAAATTAAAATGTACTTTAAATTTTTTTAATGATTCATTGCCGTGTCGCAAAACATCCTCTGAATCAGCAAATCAAGGTAAATTTGGTTGGTTTAACATTATTAGAATACCTACAGTAAAAATATTTTTGAATTCTCTTTGATTCTAAAATATTGTTTTTTCTGGATAAACGGTTATTGATTTAGAATTTCAAAATCGATCTGCTTTAATTCCTCTTTATTTTTAGCCTTGATCGAAAAGTCAAATAAAAAGAGTTGAAAATGTTTGCCGTTTTATAAAGGTTACATTCAGAGAGCAAATGAAGTTTATAAATTACTTTGAAGTGGAACGATGCTGTTTTTGTTACTTTTTCTAAGCCAATCTTATTCGTGAACAAGGGTTTAAGAATTCAGGAAATTCCCTGCGCTACTAATCCGGCCTCCCGTTGCAAACCAGATCCTTATCGGGTGGAATTCGAAACTCACTTTCTTTTTTTAAAATTCTTCCAAGTCTTAATACCTTATTAAATATTAAAAATAATGTTTAAAAAAAGAAAGGAACACGCTACTTACAAAGAAAACTATCCCTTTATCTTAAAAGTCATGAAAAAATACTGCTTTTACCTCTTTCTCAAAGTAATTACATTGCTAAAGCATAATGCCAAAAGCGTTCATGTTCGAATTGAAGCCTTATTTGCATTTTATTTATTTATTTATTTTTACTTTCTAAATTTCAGATTTTTGGAAAGATCAAATTTTGGTTACATTAGAATCCAGTTTATTCGAACATTTTTGAATTCATCAATAATTTGAGTTTTTTCACTAATCGTTTTGATTTCTTTGTAAAACATCATTTGCAATTCGAATTAATTTTGGATG
Source organism: Argiope argentata (assembly GCA_026289955.1). Classification (NCBI taxonomy): domain Eukaryota; kingdom Metazoa; phylum Arthropoda; class Arachnida; order Araneae; family Araneidae; genus Argiope; species Argiope argentata. The sequence continues at coordinate 5,431,174 of JAOUZG010002851.1, read as the reverse complement.
ATATAAAATCCGAAATAATAATTACAAAAAAAAAAAAAACCCGGAAAAGTTGAGGTATTTTATATCTTGAACTAGTCTTTTTTTTTATTATTATTGTAATAAGTCTCCCGATTATAAAATAACGAAGCCGTATAGACCGGGATTGTTGTGACTGGCTGTATTATGCTCATTAACTATCCAAATTCTGCGTAAGAAAACAAAAGTTCAATGAATCTTCAAACTGTTTAGAAAAGGTTCGAAGTCTTTTCACCATTTCTTTTAATATATTTTGAATTTCTTGGATACTACTATATTGTATTAAAATCGCCATTCATAATGCCTATTCACTCATCAAGCAAGGCTCTCCGAAGTTCCGATAGACATGTAGGATTTGGTTGATGAGCTGCAACTTGTCGGCCAAGCATGTCCCACACATGCTTTACTGGATTCCGGTGAGAATGCTAGTCAGTCCATACGAGTGATATCATCCGATCGAAGGCATTCGTTTACGATGTTTACACGGTGAGGACGGGCATTGTTATCCATAAACACGAATTATGCGCCTATGGCACTCCAAAATAAACGAACATTTTGTTTCACAATGATGTCCCGATAGATTTGCCCTCTCGTCGTTCCAGTTTGAAAATACAGGTCAATTCTGGAACCCAGAATAATTCTTACCCAAACGAGCAATCCTGCACCACCATAACGGTGCCGTTTATTGTTGTTCTCTTGGTGGTACCGGGTACCTGGCGCTCTCCCTATGAAATTCCGACGAGAATCAGGCAGCAAGCTAAACCTGGGCTCGTCGGAAAACATCACACAAGCCCACTGTTGCGGTGTCCACAATGCTTGCTCTCTGCTCTAGGCTAACCACTGGCGACAGCGAGTTGCAGTAAATGAAACACATCTGACAGACCTCCGAGCATACAGACCAATCTGCCCTGAGTGTCTGTACATGGTCGGCCTTGAAACTTGTACCAGTGGCGGAAGAGAGCTGACGAGACGGATTTGATACTGTGTTCCGTCTGTTCCTTTTGGCAGTAACTGCCAAATATCGATCATCAATAGGCTTTGTAATTCGGGAGAGACATGTTCTGTAACGTCTGCTCACATTGCCATCATCTTGTAAGTGTTGACAGAACCTGGAGATGACACTCTGAGCGATTCCAAGTTCCACGGATATTTCAAGCTAAGTACCTCCACATTCCAGACGGCCGATAGTTTAAACACGTAAAAAAATCCTCCAAATGCGGCGTTTGTGTCGTAACTATGCGGTTATTTCGCTTAAAGGCTTATAAAGCGCTTATGAACAATTTTACTTCTTTTCCTCTATTCCTTATACATCACTCTCTTACACTCTCGTCATTGTGTAATTTCCGTAAATTTCAGAGACATCAAAAGCCTCTAAACCTCCTTTTTACATGATAATAATTTTAATCTTTCTCTACTGTTACAAATTAAATTATGATGTGTAGGTGCTCGTGACCACTTTCTCACACTGTCGAACCCTGACACATTACGGCGTTGCTAATACTCCAAAATATCTGTGATGGCTCGGAAATACATCGCCGGGAAAATGGTTCTTCATATGCACTTGATATTCCATTTATTCACGAATAGGCCAATCAACGTTCCTTTGATATAATGAAGAATTTAATTTGTAATTTCATAATTGTGTGCAATTCCTGTAAACCAATCGCAATGTCGCGTCTTAAATGAATGCATAATTGTGATTAGAGAAACTTGCAGAACAAAATTTTATTATGGATAACTTTATTATAAGGGTAACATATCAGATTTAATCCTTTATTCAACACTTTTTTGGGTTATCGAATCTACAGACAAATGAATATCTTCTCTTAATGAGTTAAAAAACATCGTGGAATTTTAGTTAGGCGATCAAATATTTTGGCGATGACTGTACTTTTGTTTTCTTGTCAATATTTGCCAGCGGGACAATGAATAAAAAAATGTCCATCGAACCAAAATGTTATTTTTATTCCACCATAAGTCAAAAAAAATTATGACAAATCTCTTTTTTTATCTCCATGCATTCATTTTTCAAACATGCAAATGTAGGAAGAGAAACTCAAATTTCATTGAAAATTGCTTCATTTCGAACGAACCACCCTCGCGTGCTGTGCGGCACGAAATTCCCCGCCAAACAACGAAATTTCCAGAGGCGCGGTGGCAACAAACGAGCCAAGAATAAATTCGCCTCCATTTTGGAGTAAAATTCTTCATATGCTCAGAGCGATTAACAAAGGGTTCAACGGAGCATAAAAACGAATAAATAAAGGGTTCGACTCGGCTCTTCTTAGCTCAAAGGCTTCTGACACGCCATGCAAATGCCGACGTGAACGAAAAGGATTTGTCATGTTTGCTTTAAAATTAAAAGTGCTTTATTCCAGAAGAGTTCCTGCAGATTACTGAATCGATACGGAAAAGAATAACACTTTTCTTTGAAAGTAAGAATTAATGTCTATTATTTGAATTAAATATGGATTTTCTTTTTTAAAAAGAACCGTGAAAAGTTCACCCTTCTTTGCATGATGATGGAAATGTCCATCATTACATTTAGTCAACAAAAAATTGTATTCAAAATAGATGTACTGTAAATTGGTTGTTGCTGGCAACTTCAATAGCTACTGCGTAAAAAGAAAATAATAATAATAATAAACAAATATCACAATCCTTATATAGGGTTTGAACTTGTCATTCCGCTGCTTGTTGTGGTTAGAAGATACATGAGATTTCTTGATTTTTTTTAGATAAATAATCTGAGACTTTACTAATAAAAGCGATAATGAGTAGAAAAATTTAGAAGAGAGGGACATTGAAGATTTTGTACTGAATTTAATATTTCAATTTGCATGATTAGAGATATTTCCGTCGTAATGTTTTTTAATTCTTTTTTATTATATATTTATACTATGCTTTTTAAACATTTTACTTATAATCTAGTGCATGGATTATATCACCCTGTTTTATTTCACAAAAAAGGAAAAAAAATGATGCAAAGAAGGGTTAAGATTCTTAATAACTTAGATTTCTTTGCACCAGTTGCTTTTAGTGACCAGATGATTCACCAGTGATACTGGTTATATTTAATTTTCGTTAGATCTTTTATAAACTACTTTCCGGCCGTGATTCCAGCAAATTGACAGACAGACCTGTGTGCGTTTTCTTTATTTAAGCTTTATTTATTATGTAAATAAATCTTTTGAATGGAGACCAGTGCATTATCGTCGCAGCCCGAAAACAGAAATGTTCAATTTACCTATCTTAGTGATATAGCAATTTGACTTTTTTATTTATCTTGCAAACTACACAAATATCGCGCAGAATCAATCTTGAGTTTAACTTTCAACAATGGAAGAAAATCACACGATTTAATGAAAACAGTTTGAATATCTATACTACTACTATAAAAGTGAAAGTTTGGATGGATGGATGGATGGATGGATGGTATTAGCCAATCCCGGCTGAGCAGCTGAACGAAATTGGATGAAATTTAGCACAAAGATAGATTATAGTCCGGAATAGAATATAGGCTACTATTTATTCTGGTTAATTAATTGATTAATTTTTTATTAATTAAAAGTTAACTGTACCTCCAAAAATCATCATTTCCCCACCTCCAAATAAGACTTCAGTCCCCCCCCCATGCTAATGAGATTAGGCTTATCATGTCTTCGACCTGTTATTTCAAAAGAGTCTGTTTATATTCTTAGTGTTTGATGCGTTTAAAGTTAAACATTGTTAATTAATCGCTTTTTCGAATTCATTTTGAAGTATTTTCAAATTAAAATAAAAATTAGGATTAATTAATTTACATTTAAATTATATTAAAAATAGCATTATACACACACACACAATTTTTTGAATGAAGCTTTCATAATATTCTTCTATTTTTTTAAAGAAAGGAAAATAATTATGATTAAAATTTATTGCTAAATAATGGTTTATTTGTTATTTTTTTCACCCCTATACACAGTTCTCCTTATTCTGTTATGCTGATCCTCTCCTACTCCCCCCCTTTAACCGTAATCAGCGTTCTTTATGCAATAGTATTTATAACTTGTATTATTCATCTAATCATCGTTTTATTCGGAAATTAAAAACCATTAAATTCAATAACTCCATCAAAACTCTCCCGCAGATCGCCAATGATATTTATATATTTCTATTATGACTTGATCGGTGATTGTATCATCCAAAGTACAAAACTCTCATCCATATAAATATTTTTTTAAAAACCATATCATAATCGATAAGACATTTCAAGATTGTATAAAATCATTTGTTAAGTGTTCTTACTATCAATATTAAAGGTTCTCTCTTTATGTTCTGATTATTCCAAAGAAGTCGTCTGAGGAACGCTATTTAAATTAGAAAAAGATACAGCAGTACGTTCAGATTTGAGATAGAAACGTTTGTTAACGACTTCTAGGATTTTTTTTTTCCTTCCGAAAAATTTGTATTCATGCGTAAACCTCAAATTGTATGAAAAAGCTATTTCCCCTTCCCACGTTCCTTGCTTTAGAAAACAATAAATTTGAAAGGAAAAAAAATATATTGAACAAAAGATATGGATTTGAAACAAGTTTTTTTCTTGTTATTATTTTTTGCACAACAAATGTAGTCGCGTATTCAAATATTTCTTATTTTTCCTTTTTTCAGACAATTTCTTGGCTGAATAGTATTATATTGATATTTATGAAGCATTTGTTTAGATTTGGATTGCAAGTTATTCCTTTCTTTCTCTTCTTTTTGAAATAAAGTTATTTATATTTATAGGCAACCCAAGTTAAGCTGCGAGTTGACACTACGTCCAGTAAAATAGTCATGTAAAAAATATCAATTTTTCTAATTAAATAATATAAAATATTTGAAAGTGACTGATATATTTCACAGATTTCAGTTTTAAATACCAATAATCATCACTTGAATTATATTGAAGCTTTATGTTTCAAAAGTGAAAACTGTTTATTATAAGGTGTCTTTTTAATACTTGCAAATCGTGTAGAATTTCATATTGTTAAAAACTTTGTAAACATTTTTGTAAATATTTGCATTCATCTTGAAATATCTCAGACAGATCTGAAATACCTAGATTCTGGGGACAAAATCCCCCAATTTAGACGTATTTTAAGTAAAAATGACATTTCCAGTGATTTGGCAACCTTTTGGAGAGAGTCTTGGCGACTTGGCAAAAAATAGATAGTTCTGGAAAATTCCATCACCTAAGCTCTAGGACCATTATTAAACCTAGAACCTTCCGGAACCTTGGCGAAATATCTAAATTTTCACTCCAAATCAAGCATAAATACCATTGCTCGATGGGGCCTGATGTTGAAAGAGTAGTAAAGACTGGAGTGTTAGTCCAGAACACAGAAGCTGTTATCTGTTTAAGGAATTAGAGACCTCTGTGTTTGGAAGCTGTTTCCTGTTGCATTGGCTGAATTAGAGATGCAAATTGTGACTCGCAACTGCTGTCATTTCCTGCATCTTTTAGAGATTTCTGCGAATAAATGTCTTGTGAATTTCGAGAAATTGTTTTATCAATTCTCAATCTATACGAACCCTGAAGCGAGGTACAATATTACATCATTTGCCAATGACGAGTTTTCTGTAATTTCCTGTGTAAATTTTTCAGACACTTTATTTTATTTATATATAAAAGTATCCTAAATACCTAAATGAACTTAGGAAATAATTATCTGTGTCTGAAATTTCCTCTGTTATCATCTGAGAAAATATCCAAAAGAAAGATTTCAATTCTTCCGAGAATTACGACTCAAACGATTATCAGTTCATAATGCATCAGAGTAGGTCATATCTCAAAAAAATTAAAGTTTATTTAATCAATGGAAAATAATACTCTAAATTCTTGAAGATGCAGTCTTCCAATGCGTAAAAAAATTGGTAGATATGAAGGAATAAAATCTCCCAATACTAATAAAGACTAATACTTGCATTATTACATTAAATTTAAATCTTCTACTTTCAGTATTTATTCACATTTACAAGATCAGTAAATAATTTCAAAAATTATTATTAATTGGTCCAGCGCCCTAGGCTTAGGGGCACCGCAGTAATAAGGTGTCCCTAAGTCTCGATATATTTTAGTGGCATTTATTAAGTACATTATTTTTATATTTCCATTTAATTTACAAGAACCGTGCATTCAAAATTATTCAAATAAGACTTTTTAAAAAAATTTAATATAATGTTGTTTAAAAATTTAAAAATGAATTCTATAATTAAATGTATTTTAATTTGTTTATTTTAATTTATTTATTTTGCTTAAAAATACTTTTAAAACTAAATCTTGGAGTTTCAAATGTGAACTACTGAAAACAGTTCTTTGAAAATTATAATTACACGTTTCCTCTGTGCATCAAAATGTACAACCGAAAACTATTTATGTAGAGAGAATTAAAATCAGTCAATGGTATCTGGTAGGAAGTTAGAGGAGAAAGAGAGCTGGCTTCCCGAAATATACATTCCCGAGAGGCTTTATTTGGTTGTGTGTGGACTGCATATTGTCACAGGAATAGGGGCAACAGACTGTCTCGTGCCGCCATCTATATGTGACAAACGTAAGCTCCTCTAACTATATTTTACATTTCCCTGAAGAATTTCGGAAATACCATAATGACCACTAATTAATTAAAAACAAATAAATGAAAAGGCCCTTTGATGGATTCTGAATCATACATGTATTTTGACTTTGTATTACGACAGTAAGTTTTCAGTGGCGTATCGAAGTTTAGTAGTGCCCCTGATCGTAATCAAGGTAAATGGCCCTCAAAACATATTATTTCTCAGTATTTGCAACGTAAGGACGCGCAAGTCAGCGATTAATCGCCAAAACTTAGCTCACATCGCACGCTGGTAGTTTTTTTAAATATATATATAATTAAAATCGGGCTATTCTCATCAGCATGCAGTTAAAGCTTACATTTCCTAATGATATGGGACCGTGGTGGCCTGGTGGTCAGATCTTGGTCTCGAACCTGGAGGTTCTCAGGTTCGAGACCCGATTCCACTGATGAATTGCCGTCTAAGGGGGATCTGTTGCACGTTAAATCTGTCAGGGCCAAACGTCCTCCCACTGGCGTGACGTGATGTGAAGGTGCCAGCTTAGGTGTCGTCCTCGTCATCTGACCGTGGTTCAAAATTACAAGATCCGTCCCAAAATAACCATAGTGTTTCTTTACATTAGGACTTTAATATAAATAAAATAAAATACACTCCCCAATGGCACGCAATTAATACTTAAATACCTATTTTTCGACTCATTCGTTAATATTTGGTTCTGAAAAGTGGCATAAATACATTGAGCTTTTACGCCTATGTGACGGTCACTGTGACGATCCTAAGACCAGGAGCCAGACATTAACGCCCCCCTCCCTAAGCCATCGATTGTGATTCCCTTTTTAATCAGCATCTTACATTGGTTTCAATTATTCTCAATGCAAATAAGCAGAAATTAACCGAAACCAATTTAAGATACTGATTAACATTAAAATTTACTGCATATTTTGCAATCTATATTTATTTATTAACAATAATTATTGATTTTACTACGATCTCTGCTGCGCATTTGTAAAATATTATTTCCACTATATTGCCAATTGAAGCGCAAGAATAAAAAGCACTCGCAACACGCGCACACGAATCCTTTCATTTCATCTACGATTTCATGAAAACTTTCACCTTTTCCCCTTCCGTCGTAGGATGCGGCGCCGTGCGTGATCTCTGTGCAAATCAGACGCACAATGAAGGACCCACGCACCTCCCGCTTTTCTTTTTAAGTATTTATTCATTTTTCCGCTGTGACCACTCACAGATAACAACATTCAGGAAGGTCAGGCAACCCTCTGCAAGAGTGGGTTGCGTAAAGAACAAAAATCTCAGTTGGAATACAAACAGTGAAATTTTGAAAGAAAGAAAAATAACATCGCCTACTCAGGAGATATCTGCGTACAAGCCTCGATGGTTAAAAAGTAACAATGTCAAAGGAAGCATAATTATAATAATGATAACAAAATTTGGCGACATTACGAGCCATTGGCGAGTATATTCATGCTTCAATTTACTATTCAGAAAGAAATGATAAAGCTACACTAAAGTAAATCCGTACGAAAATATACAGCTGAATATGAGAGTATGTTGAATCTCCGGAGATACTAATTATATTTCATTCTTGTTAAATCATTTAAAATATATTTTCATCCATGATCCAACATTAGAACCGTCTTATTTTAATTGCCTTATACATGTTCTCTTCATTATGTACATGCACCTTTCTAATGAAGACCATTCCTTTGATATTAAAAACATAAATGTTCGGTTCATCAGTTTTCTAAATTTTGCGGAAATTATTATTATTCGTCTTGTAAATTGCACAGATGTTACACAGAATACTTTTTCATTATCTTTCAACAAAGGAAGGAAATCACAAGATTGAATATTTGATGAAACAACGAACACGATTTTGAAACATTTTCAATTATATGCAAATTCGGATCAAATTTTGATTCAAATCAGTCTCTCATTTAAGAAAAAACATTGCAATACGGACGCTTACAGACCGATTCAGTGGCTGCGATGACCTGGTAAGGTCACGGCTTCAGAACCGTAGGGTTTCAGGTTCAAAACCGAATTCCACCGAAGAAACACAGCGTAAGCGGGTCTGGGGCATGTTAAATACGTGGGGACCAAACGACCTTCCGCTGATGTGATGTGGAAGCTTGGAGAAGGGGGTGCCGCTTCAGGCATCTTCCTCCTCATATGATCGCTAAGTATCTAAATTGAATCATACATATTTTCCTATTTTTTAATCTTAAATCAAACCATTTATTTTATTTTAAAATGCTCTCTTATTTCCTGATGCAAGTTTTTTTTTTTAAAAAAAATATTTATTATTATTATTTAACAATTTCAACATGCACTCTAAAAAATTAATAACTCCGTAATTCCCACGCTGCAATCGAAGGGATAGAAATCCCTAAAGGCCACATTTATTTCCAAAACACTTAAGATTTCCTTTCCTAAATCGATGTATGCCAAAGAAACAGCTATAAGCATTTTTTCAACAAAACGCATCATGGGAGCATCATCACAATCTCACACGCTCTGCAATTTAACGGGGGCGTTCCTACGGCCCTCCCAGAGTACAAATCATGTCCTCCCATGGAAAAATCAATTGAAGTTAATTCTAAATTTGTCCCCTAATCTATCCTCATCTACAAATTCATGTATATTATATATATATATTTATACACAATTTTATAAATTAGATTTACAATTTTAAAATTTATAAAAATTAAAGAAGAATTATAAGGAAATGAGCTGTTATCACTGCAACGCTAATTTTTGTGAATTTTAAAATGGTATCAAAATAGCTTTTTGTGTGCCAAATGCAATGAAGTTATTAAAGGGAAAAAAATATTATTTAAATTCCTTTTTCAGTTCCTACAATTAGCTCACTCCCCCCTATATATATATATCGTTCAAATTTTCAATCATTTTAATAAATTACTTTTTATTCATCCACTCAGTTCAAATACATTTTTTTAAAACTTGTAGAGGCTGATATTTGATGTTAATACAGTTTTTTCAAATATTAATTCAATAATTTTTTTAACTAAATAATTAAAAACAAACTTCCTCTCCAAAAATCTTCCTTTTCTCACAGCTAAATAAGCAACGAATTCAGTTTGTATTTTTCTCTCGCTAATGAGGTTAGGTTGCTTTCTGTTGCTTATTTTAAAAGATTCTGTTTATATTCTTAATGTCTGATGCATTTAAAATTAAACATTGTTTATTAATAGATTTTGTCAGAGTCATTTCGAAGTGCTTCCAAATTAAAATAATACAGAATAAAGAAAATTTAAAATTTCTAATCTGTATTGCATTAACTAACTGGCGTAGAAAATTCAACGCCTATTGAAGGTGTTCTGATTTATTTTCAATGGATACGAACGTGATTTTGTTTTCGCCAGCCTTAATTTTTTAATGAATTATTTATATTAATTGTAATTATTTAATAAAAAGTAACTAAAATGAAATTTTTCTTTGTTGTCCTAAGAACTGACTAAAAGTCTTATTATATATATATATATATAAGTAAAAACTTTTTTAGGGATGCAATTACGCAAGAAATAACTTAACATCCTATTTAGTAGCCTTAAGTTCAAAAGGCTACTAAATTCTCCGAGAAATGTTTCAGTTAACAGTTTTGATCATATTTTTACAAAATGCAATTTACCGACAATATGCGTTTATATATGTTATGTTAAAATCCACATAGCATTCTAAGTTTTTATAAGCACTGTTACACACACAGAAGGAGAGCATTTTCATTTAAATTTGAAAAGCCAATGATATCAACATATTTTAATTATATCAGAGCATGATATTGTTTTGGGAATGGGGTTTTCCGGCGTCAATTAAAATCCGTAGACGAAAAGTAAAAATAAAAAATTATCATCTGCACGAACATCTCAAAAAATCAGCTTTTGACAACGTATCGTCATTGCTCAAAAAAAAAAAAAAAAATCATTGCAAAAGCTCTGATTTTTTTTAAGTCAATGACTACAGCAAATAAAACCGAGGAAAATGCTATTTTGAGCACGTGATTATAGGAAAGGAAATAATTAGGAAATGTGATATTTTTTTTAAACAATAAATGCGAGACAAAGTTTTTTGGATCGTTTGCATTACAAAAGTGACTCATTCAATTAAACAATTAAAATGAATAAATATATAATTTAACTCGCAAGAGCACGTGGTGCTTGGCCATTCGAGAAATGATTGTTCTGACATGAGACATTGAAATATGCATAGCAGATTTCATTTTTATCTTTTTTTTTATTAAATCTTTCTTTGGTTTTGTACAATATATTACACTCTTTATATGCACAAAAATATTTACATCTTAATTTATGGACGGTCAGCTCATAAGATAACATGGTCTGCTTTTCAAAATATTCAAGCTCTCTTCTTACTCAAAATATTTGGCCAATTTCAGGCGGGGCACCACGTTCATGGACTGCAGTTCCTGGAAGAGCAGTTTGCAGGCGTACGGCATGCGGATGGAGGCAATGTTGCTGGAGGACTTGCAGAAGTGGCACCTGGGGACGAAAGATGACAGCATTAATGGAATCAATCTTCTAATGCAGTCACACAGAAAGACCAACATTACAACGAATGCTATAAATACTATCTCGCAGAAACTAATAAATTATAAGTAGCAAATTTCCCTCTGACAAAATTAAATATAACTTTTAAAAAATGAATAAAATAAAATATTTTCATAGAATGGCTTCTAAAAGACTGAACAAATTGTACTACTACACGAGTCACAAAATATAAATAGTTTGGTCTCGAACATTTTTTTTCACATACGTGTTTAATGAAGATGCCATCTCCCTGTCTTTGCATAAAATTATGATTCTCAGCGAATGCCCCAGATAACAAAAGGGAATGATAGTCACGCAGTATTGATCTCTGAGGTAAATGTACTATTTTTATGGATTTAGTGTGAAAACTTTGACGATTAATCGCTGGCATGCGATTAATATTTTTACAAGCGGGCGAGCGCTGCGAAAACGTGCCAAAGATGGCGACGTTTGGCGAGGAGCTACGCAAGAGCTTGGTTAGTTTGGCGAAAGGAATAATCTAGTAGCCGCTGGATCTCACGCGGTCTTTTGAGAAGTTTCGCGTGTTTCGGGGCACGTGTTTCCTCGGCTATATAAGTGACGAGTAGCCAGAGTCAGTTAGTTTTTCCCCTCTCGGAAGAGAAGCGTCTCGCTGGACTAGAGGATTAGTGAGTGTGTTTGCGTTTGCTGTTAACGTTGTGTTATTGAACTCGCTGTGATTTACTGTTTGCTGTGCTATACGATATCTGTTTTGCAGTCTGTTTTATTGTGCGCAAGGCTTGCACTTGCGCTGTTACTGACTGTTGACTGCTGGATTGTGTTTATCTGAAAGTTTTCCCTTATTAAGTCATCCTGTAAATAAATTTGTTTGTGCTGCCTTCAAGTAAAGTCCATTCAATCCGAACCCGCTAAGCTAAGAACGTAACAATATATATAAGTACAAAAAACTGTTATTTTGAATGCCATTTTTCCAACAGAGTTAAGTCAAAATTTAACATAGAGTTACAATTGTATTCACAAGAACATATGCCAAATTTCATATTTTTAAGTTGTTGCATTCAAGAATTATTGCGGCGGTTCAGACCGACAGACAGTAAACCCTAAGTTAGAATACGTTCAAAATTGGATACGGATCTGTATCTTAGATGTTAAACCTTTGTACTTTCTTTTATTTATCCAGCTCTTTATATTTGGCAGCTATCGTATTCACATGTGCTCGGACAGACAGATGATTTCGTCAGGCTGGACTTCGGTCAAAATGCGATAGAAATCCGCAAAATTGGAGTAAAGTACATATGCCACAATTCATCCATCTAACTCAAAGTGTGGTTTTGTTATGTTCACTGGAAGATAGGCATTATACCCAAAATGTGTTTTTTCAGGTTAGGGGAGAATCTCGAAAAAGAATGGTCAATATTTGGAGGTCGGAATCCTTAGCAATTACATGCACATATGAAAAAGCAAAAATGAGCGGCATCTCAATCTCGGTCAGCTCTGATTGCAGCTCCAGCGCTTCTAAATTCAAATGCAGAAAAGGTTTTTTTTAAAAAAAATTCAACTTAACCAATCATTGTGCACAGGATGAGTTTCATCAGCTGCAGAATGGATGGTCCCGATTTGCGTTTTTGTTATTTATTAGTTCATTTGCTGCTTTATTTTTTTCAAATCCCATATTCGTTAATCATCAAAATTAAGAAATGAGCATAATGCATCAAAATCTTTATCTAGAAAATTAGATTCAAAAAATAATCTTTTAAAAATAAGTTCAAAGAGTGCTGAAGAGCTCATGGATTTTGCCACAGAAAACAGCTTCCCAGTACAAAATACATATCTATTTAACCTTTTGGAAATAGCCTTCTTCATTATCATTTAATAAATGTGCGGCAAAACACATTTCTGCAATAGATCGAGGTAAAACCCAACAATCATGACAATTTCAATTAAGAATATAACAAATCAGAATGGAAACAAAAATACCCTACGTAGTTAATTAGAGCATGACAAATTGCTATGATGTTCCATTGTCAAATGAAAATTATCTTCGCCAATAACTATAATTACAACAAATAATTAATACAATTTTAGAAAAGTATTTATACAAAAAATTGAAGAGAAAATAGATAATTCAATTAGATAAAAGGATTTGGGATAAGATTTCGTATTTTATTAATTAACGCAAGGTTTAAAACTTTCATGTTCATCTGTCATAGTTATGCAACAGTTACTCTAAATCTGTACATGGTTATTGGGATTATTATTTATTTATAAATATGTAAAGACCTTAATATTATATACATGCTTCTTGGTAATCAATAAAATTTATTTAAAATAATTTTGTGATATTTAACGCATTAAAGACAGAGTCTCAAATTATAATTTAAATGGCAAAGAAATATTGGTTTCCACTTTTTCTCTGAATCTTTGGAAGATAACATTTGCCGTTGGAGTTATTTCTTATTTGTCTTCACTAATCATAAACTTATCCATGTTAATGAAATAAAGCATGGGAACAAAGCTTATACCTTTATGGTAATTAGATGACAGATTAGTTCTGTCAAAGAAATGGCAGTTATGCACCAATAACCTTTGTTGCTTTTCTCTATCAAAATATTGTTTTAAAGATTTATTTTAAGCATTTTTAAATATTTCTTTGTAATACCGACCATAATAGTTAATTCTACCTTTTTTTTGAAAGTGAATTGAAAAGCATAGTTTATCTTAAATGTTTATTTTCAAAAAATGCAGAAAAGTGGAATATTTTTCAATTAAATTTAAAAAGGATTCATCATTTATGATGTTTTTAACATAGACAATTACTTTCATTCCTTTTTGAAATTCAAGAATGAAATTAAGTTTCAAAAAATAGCTTTAAAGAAAACAAAATTTTAAATTCCAATAGAATATCTGAATGTCATTCATAAAATCTTAATTCCGAATTAGAACACAGCTGCTTCATCCTATAGAAGGAAATAGAGGAACAAAACTTTATTTAGCTAGCATTTCTAAAAATATAAAAACATAAATTTTATATATTTTGAAACAAATCAAAAAATTATTCTGAAGATCTAAATAGCAGATGGAATGAAAGTCATTTAGAAATCAAATAAATTCCTTACCAATTGGAATACCCCATAAGGCCACACTTCCCACAAACATCCACATCAAAGGCATCACTAGAAAGCATTAACCTTTCCAGCAGCAACATACTTGTGCCATGACCAATCAAACAATCCCTCTCCATTTCACCAAGCCTCAAGCCACCATCTCTTGCACGGCCATCAGTGGGTTGTCTGGTCAGAACAGTTCTTGGACCTCGTGCACGAGCATGGATTTTATCCACAACCATGTGTTTCAGTTTCTGATAGTAGATGGGGCCGAAAAAAATATATGCCTGCAAAGGTTCACCGGTAATGCCAGAAGTCATGCAATCTTTGCCTTGGTAATTGAATCCACACTTGATCAGATCTTCTGATATGTCTTGAACCTTATCACCGCTGAATGCTGTGGCATATTTTAATTTACCAGTCAAAACTCCAGCCTTTCCTGCCAGTAGTTCAATCATTTTGCCCACTGTCATACGAGATGGGAATCCATGGGGATTCATGATCAGGTCGGGAATGATGCCTTCATTACTGAAGGGCAAATCCACCTGTTCGGCAATGAGCCCAACAACTCCTTTTTGACCATGTCGACTGCTGAATTTGTCCCCAACTTCTGGCCTGCGCGTCTGTCTCATTAAAAGCTTGATTAGAGTAGATTCTTCAGCATTAGGTGCTACCATCACTCTTTCCACATAAGATGGCAAAATGCCTTTATGTCTGTCAAATAAAAGGAAAAATGTAATTTCTTTAAGACAAATTGTTTAAAAGCTAAATATTTTTTTAATGGAACTTCACAATCTAATTAGATACCACCCTCTATTTGAGTATGAGTAGCTATCTAAAAGTTCATAAAAAGTTTTACATGTTAATGGTTTCCATTATTCAAACTTCTTTTTTTTTTTAATTAAAGAACTCTGAAAACCTAAATTTTAATTAATAAGTTTTAAAATATAATAATATAATGCATGCATGCTTTAATGATAAACATTTAACCAGAAAATAGAACAAATACTTTTTTAAAAAACTAATAGAATTTTGTACATTAATTTTACAAAAAAAAATAAATAAATAAATAAATAAATAAACACAAAATTTTGCAATGTTTGATTTTTTTAAAAAAGTTATTAAATATGAGAAATCTATCACAAGCAGTTATTAATTTAAAAAAGTGCTTTTCTGGCAAAAAATAATGAAGGATCATATCAAGAAGCATTGATTTTTTATTTAACTCTAAACTATAATTAAATTAAACAATTTTTTAAAAAGAAAATTGAATTTTTCATATCAAATTACACGTTTTCAAAAGCTAATGGCATATAAAAATAATCAAATACTATAATACAGACAATAAAAAATGAAAAACAAAATCAGATTAAAATAGCAAGCTATGAAAAATGAATTTCGCATCTATTACGCTGCGCAATGATAATTAATTTTAAAGATCACTAGATAAAATTTCTAAAGCAAAAAGAGCAACAATCAAATAACAATAATCCCCAGGATTTTCCCATAAGCAAATATATTCAATTAAATTCTATAACACTTATTAAAAGGGAACAAAAAAATATTTATATAAAACGGTGATGTTTATAGAAATATCAAAATTTCATTTTTGAACTCTATTTTAGTGCTTCATTATTTCAATTCAATACAATATAATTAAAGCAGGACTCTAATAATATAGTTATTAAGTATAAAATAAATAAAATAAAATAATATTTTTATCCTTTTACTGCATATATCTATTTTATGAGATGTTGATTCTTACATAATTTGTTTAGTTTCAATATATTAACATTCCATTTTGAAATAACCACAGCAGCTGTTTTCAGATGATTTTTCTTATTTTGAACCATATTCACACATGAAGCTTTACACTACACAAATGAAATTAATATTTAGGAATAAGAACTATTTCTTTAAAGATGTGATAAAAACTCAAACTTGCCATCTCTTACTACTTCATATTTAAAATTACTTTTAGAACAAGATTCATGAAAAGTGTTATTGAAAAAATAAAAAGCTTCAGAGCATTATTTCTTGAATTCGATTAGAATCTAGATTTGAAGCATTTTTGCAATAGATTCCCCCCTTTAAATTCTACTGCAAACTTAAGCCTTTTGAATTGGGGCACTTTCAAAAATATTTTGTTTGTTAAACTTTCAAAACATTTAAGTACCATAAATTTAGGGCCTTTATTTTCTTACTTATACGTACAGTAACTTCCAAATTTATATATAAATAAAATACAAATTTTGATGGTAAAATGGACATGAAAAGTTACTTTAAATAAGGACAGTACTTACACAACAGGAACTTCTTTATATGGCTGCTCAGCATTCTCAAGTTCAGCTTCTGTTGGCAATGAGGTGGTAATGGATGGCATTGATTTGTTGATTAAAACCTGTCGAACATCAACTTTCACACCTATGATTAAAAAAATCAATAGATTATTTTACAGCCAAAGGCAATGGTCACACATATCTGATATTTCTTAAAATCTTTTCAGACAAAAGAAAAATTTATAATATATACTATCCACCTTTCAAAACCACCTGGTTTGTCAGAATTAATGGTTGTTAAAAATTAAATATTTAGTGAAACTAAGTCTGCTTAACAAAATATTGTCACATTACTAAACATTTACATGAAATTTGCCATTCTGGTAATAGCAATTATTCTGTTATTCCTAGGCTCATTTCTAGGAAATTGCAATATTTCTGCCAATTATTATTTTTAATTATTTTTTAAATCTTTAATTAAATCTTTAAAAATTATACCAAACTTTAGTACTTTTCCTTGACTTTACTTCTCACAACTTCTGAAATAATAATTGAAAAAAAAAAGTTTTTTATGTGCAGGTGAAAGTGTAAATACATGTTTTTTCAGACCTCAGCTTAAATATAGAAAATTTTCATTATTGTCAATTGTCTTGATTACCATGGCATTATTGAGTTCTTTTCTTAGTCATGAGATAGACTTACAGTAATCAATTACTTCAATGAGGATACATAATACACTTCATTTCCATTAAATCGTCAGACAAAACTTCTTGTTTCTTTATTTTATATGCTCTTTCATGTGTTTTGTTTATTTAACCTCTCCAAGAGAGACCAGTCAGTTTAACTTCTGAAATAATTATTTCATATTGAAAAATGATCAGACAATAAAGCATTGTTATTTTAAGTGTCGTATATGCTCTGTTCACTGAGTGCTTGAATCTTTCTAATGAAGATAAAATAATAATACATCACATTAAATATGTAAATATCCAGTTTTTCAACTTCCTCAATTTTACAGAATTGTACTTCTAATCTTTTTTTAATTATTATTTGTCATGTAAACTACACAGATATTAAACGAAAATCTTCTCCTTCAAATTTCAAAAATCATGCTAAGAAAATCAAGCGAAATGAAAATGGTTTGAATTTTATGGCAACAATGTAGAATATGTTGTTGGAAATTAGTCAATATACATACACTTTAAAAATATTTAAATGAAAAAACTTGCTTTTGTGATAAAATGTTCAAAAGCTATATGAAATAATATCAAAATTAAACTTAACTTTAATTGATTAAAAAAAATTTTAAAATCATTTTGGTTGCCCATTTCCTTCAGTAGGATATATATATATATATATATATATATATATATATATA
>JAOUZG010002851.1:5395188-5413157 GCA_026289955.1 Argiope argentata | reverse complement strand
TGGCAAATTTTGTATATCTAGGACTAACAGTCTGGTCTACAGAGCGCCAACACACACCACTTATCTTTACTAGTAATATATATGTGACGTCCTGGCTCAGGGTAACTTGTCTTCCCATTGATTTTGAGTTCAAATCCTTTTTTCCCGGCATGGTTGTTCTATCTGAGATATGTTTGAATTTAGACAACAAATATTGTTGAGCATTACCACAATTCTTTTAAAACTATCTTCAAACAACTCAACATGTTTAACAAATACATTCATTCAGGAAAAGTGCTGAGCCTTACCAGGTGCAGCTATGCCATCTGAATCAAGAGGCAAGTGTTTCCAAATTGGTTTTCTTGTTTCAGCATCAACCTTTGGACCCAGAACCCGATCATATGTCTGATTTGCATATCGCTTCAGAGTAGTTTTACTTGTTCTGTAGACTAGACAACGACCAAAACCTGCCAAAAATATCAACATATTTATTCAGTTTCATCTTAGAAGACTGTAATAGAGAGAAAATTACATTAAAATGTGTGCTTTAGAAGATATTGTTATTTTAATAGAATACAAATTGCTCCTCCAAATCAAATTTAGAACTGCAGAGCTAATAAATTCCTGTTTCACTTCATATTATTTGAAATAGAAGGAAATCTACAGTTTGAAGAATTTTAAAAAAAATGAATTCTTACAGTAATGTCCAACTGGTAAAAATATAAAGGTAACAGTAATTTCTTTTTCAAAGCACACTTACAATACAAATTATTTATATATATATATATATATATATATATATATATATATATATATATATATATATGTATGATTATTTTGCTCGTTATTAATAAGACATAAGGAAAATTATATATAGAAACAAACACATGATAAAATTTATTTAAATATATTTTTTAATAACATTGTAAACATTTACCAATGTTACTATGAAAATATTAAATATACATACAAAGGAATTACACCATAGGTTTGCATTAAAAGAGCAATTGATGATACACATGCTAATGAATTATATTTGATGTATAAAACAAATTGCTTTCTTAAAAATCCCGGAAGTAAACTAGTTTTGTCGTAAAGTAGTAAATTAGTTTTGTCAAAATTTGATAGTGTTTAAATGCTGTAATTATAATTTGTGCAATTTAAGGATTCTGATAAAAGTAAATACTAAAATGGAGCCTCAATATAATGAACATTTTCCAGTTCCAAGCAAAATTACGCAATGAAAGGTTTTATTTTTGAACAATAAAATAAAAATTAAATCTAATACTAATTTATTATTTCTGAGACAATTAACTGGAAGATTTATCAATAAAAACAGTACTTTATAAGGTTTTCTTTCTTTTCGAAGAAATTATCTGTTTTTTCAACTGTAAATATTGAATGGATTCTTTGGTAGTTTTTAAGGTATGGTGATATCTATCTTTATAAAAATATTGAATGATTTTTTTAAACTGGTGACAGCAACAACAATTTTCAGTCTTGAATCAATGCTAGTAAGGGAGAAAGAGTAATTTGCATAACTTTTTTTATGCAAAATATTACTGGCCTATATTCAGAAAAATCTTAGATAGCTTTTCGAAAAAGCACATGCTTTATTTTATTATATCTATGGACCAAAAATTTTATTATAATACTAAATATCAGTAGCCACTGAAAATACCACTACAATTTAATTCAAGAAATTTTATTGTGCTGTTAAAAAATATATATTTAAAAATATCATCATCATATGTTTCACGTATAATAAAATGAAATCGTATTTGTCAAAATACACACCAACATAAATAAAATGCATATATGTAACTCATTCTTTTAGACATCAATTTGATAGGAATAAAACTTTTTTTTTCAAATAATTTGAAATTATTTTTTACAGGGGGGGGGGGAATTTTTTCTACATGGAAACAAAAGTGGAATATGTCTTTTTGCAACAGAATACAAAAGCAAAACTGAGTAAACTTTTCTCACTAAGTGTTTTTACTAAGAGATTCTTATAGCAATTTCTCTGACATATGCCAATTTAGGAAAGGAAAAGGTATCATAAGAAGGAAAATTGTGGATATTAGAGATTCTGATCTTGAATTCTAAAACTTGTATTAGTCGTCTATTTTTAAGAGCACATGCTGGAAATAGTTAAATAAAAAATACGATTCGATAAAAATTGGGATCAGGAAATCAGAGAATTTAAGAATAAAATAATTGAAAATAAAAAAAGGAAAATTATTTAAGATTTAAAATAGATTAGGAGATATCATTTCATATAATTTGAATTTAAAAATGTCATAACTTACCTCTATCTAAGGAGGCTTTATTTAGAACAATGGCATCTTCTATATCATATCCACTGTAGCTCATTACAGCCACAATTGCATTTTGGCCAGCGGGCAACTTGTCAAAATTAATAAGATCTAGTGTCTGCAATAAATAAATAAATAAAATTAAGAAAAAGGGTAAATTTTCAAAAGATACAGTGGTACACATTTCAGATCATAAAGTAGACAAACTTTCAAAAATAAAAGATAAATTTTTACTTTTAGAACTCTTTACCTTATACATCTAATTTATATTAAATAATTCTAACCTTGTAAGCAAGTTGACTTCAAAAATAAAACAGTAAATTAATATGCAATAAGCCTATGCTTTATTGGCTTAAAAATGGATTATGCTTAAAATACAAACTGTTTCAGTTAGTTTTGTTATATTAGCCCCTCTTTCTGAAATAATTCCTAACAAGATTTGGTAATCTGATAATCCATAACATTTTCTCAAAATGCTCTAAATATGTTATTTTAATTCAAACTGCTAGAATTTATTTTTCTTTTTGTAATTTATACATAAAAGATTTCTTTGCATTGACTTTTGGCAACCAGTAATTACTTATTTTTTAATATCATAAGTAATCTTATTAATTTATTAATCATGATGTATAAACTTTTAGATAAGTAAATTCTGATTGCATTATGATTCACATCTTAGAGAAATTTAGATTTGTCCTTTTTTATGATGTTATTAAGTCAACACTTATATGACACTAATTTTTTCATTACAAGAATTAATTAGCACAGCAGATTCATAAAGAGCAAATACTTTTCTCATAATAAAAATCATTGAAAGAAATGAAAATAATCAAGCACTTTATCCAAAATTAAAATGGATTCCTTAATAAACTCCTTGCTTAAAAGAATTTGGTTTTCAGATAAATGTTTGGATTAACATTTAAAGGTTTTTACATGTTAGTTTTACGCTTATGATAAGAATTCCCTTTTTCATCTCTCCAATAAAATTAAAATAACAAATTCCACTAAATACTTATGTCTCAAATACATTTTTCATTTGCAAAATAATCAAATTCTCTCTTGCTTAAAAAGCCATTTGAAACTTAAATCAAGTATCATAAATAATAATTCATTTATACATCAAATATTTTAAATCATACAAAGTATGAGATAATGGATACCATGAAATATTAAGTTTCCTGTAAGTTTTCATAATAAACATTAATCTCACAGAAAATATCAACTTTTTTTTCCAAATAAATAAAAGTATACATACCCGTGTTTTAACTATTGGCTGCTGAGGGTACACCAAATTATACATTAATGTATCCATGCGATTTTTCTGATTCCATCCAATTGTCCCTAAATACAAAAAGTTTTAAAAAGTGCAATAGAAAATTTCAACTAATTCAATGTTTACATTTTTTATCCATCTGATATTAATTTAAAATATAATCCACGATTAATGACTATATACAAAAGTCTAGAAAAGTTTTAATACAATAAACTATTTGATATCTTGAAAGTTAAGAAAAAGCTTACCCATGGCTTGTTTCCCCATAGCACACTGATAAGTGTTCCTAGGTGATTGATTATGATTTGGATATGGTATTAAACCAGCACAGACACCTAATAAAGTGTAGGGCTCAATTTCCAGATGTGTAGTATTGCTGCAATTTAATGAATTTTATATTCTTGACTATGAGAAATAACCAAAAATTCAAATTAAAGAAGAGTAAAATAGATAAATTATAATTTTTCTATTCCCAGGAAATGTAAATTAGCATGCCAATTAATTACGAGTATTCCTATTTTCCAAAACAAATTATTCACATCTGATTTAGTCAAGACTATAATTTTCTTTAAAAACAATTGAAATTAGTAATTAAAAAGTTTAATCATATTAATGTCCCTTTTTAAAGCAACACTAGGGCTTTTTGGGGAAGGATCTCATAAATTTGGGCCACTGTCAGATGATGAGGGCAACACCTGAGCTGGTACCTCCTCTCCAGACTATGCCACACTAGCGGAAGATCATTTGGCAAGGACATTTAATGTATACCAAACCTGCTTAAACAATGGTTCTTTGGTGGAATTGGGTCTTGAACCTGAAACCCTCGAATACCAAAGTCAAGACTTTATTACCAGGTCACTGCAGCCCTCTAGTAATTCAATAAATAATATAAGTTAAATTCATAAATGTTAACAGTTATGTTGTTTTCAATACTTTATTTAAATCATGAATGGAAATTTTTTTAGTAGATTCCAGATATGTGTTATTAATACATTACAAAATAAAACTTACGGCTTGATATCTTTTTCATACACAGCTATATAACTGTCATTTTCTTCATTTACATCCAAATATTCAATCAGACCATCCCTCAAAAAATCACGAAAGAATCTTGTACGGTATTCTAGTTCTTGTATATGCTTTTCTGTTACTTTTGGCTTACCATTTTCAACAATTATATAAGGCCTACAAAAAAGAAACATACAAATAATACTTTCAGACATTTATACAAACGAAATTTATAGAAACTACTCCAAGGAAAAATTTCTATGTATTTGTGTATGTTGTATATATATATATATATTTGTGTGGTTAAAATTAAAATGTACAAAGAAAAAATTTAAACACTTTTATATTTTATTTTTAATCTTTCTAATTTATTTTCAAATTTTGGATTACATGATAGTTTTTGAGAGTGTTAAAGTCTGTAGTCTCAAATTTAACTTTTGTTACTCTACTTTTTAAGAGTATTTTCTTCTTTTTCTTTATTACACATGTGTAGTAGAAAGAAGTCAGAACTGTGTAAAATACAATCGTTCAACAAGATGTTATTGTCCTCTCTTAATTTCTAATGAAAATTTGCATTTGATTTCAATTCATTTAAATATTTTATTAAAAATCAAATAAAGTAGCGAATCGAATTAGTGCATTGAAAAAAAAAGAAACAATGGAGTTTTGAAATGACTATACAAAAGATACAATAGAATTTAATGTATTGTTATTAAGATGACTATGAACTGCTATGTTACATATATATTTATTACTACTACTATCTTATTTTTCCCTAATGGTTCACTTTTAACTATTCATCACATTTATGCATATAGTAGTAAATTGATTTGTTACTCACCTACAAAGCCGACCACCATCTGTGGCAATATAAATACAGCGATGGGTGTGATGAGGAGCTATTGATATAAATTCATGAATAAAACCATTTCGACGTAGTTTTCGAAAATTATTAACAAATTTTTTATAGCCTCTCTTTATTCCTATTAAGTTACCTAAAAGAAGAAACAAAATGGAAAACAATTAGAAAATAATATTAATAAAATATATATAAAGGAATAATTTTAAATAAATAATAATAAAATATAGATAAAGGAATAATTTTAAATAAATAATAATAAGACACAATTTAATATTTATGTTTTTAAAATATAATAGACATATTAAAATAATTTAATTTAAAATTATTGATAATAAAGCAATAAAACAGAGCAGTTTACAGATGTATGCCAAAATTTTAAATTTCATATTCTAAAACAAATTAAAACAAGATCATCATTTGGTAAAAAGCAGGTAAAAGAATTTTTTTAAAAATTTATTCTTTTGATTTTGGTCACTGAACCAAGCAAGTTGACAGAGGAGAAATTATCCTTTTTTATATTTACATTTCCTCATTTGGAAGAAAAATGTTTTTGAAAAACTAAACTTTACACTACAAGGAATCACAATAAAAATAAATAGCATTGAAATTACATTTTTAAAAAATAAAAACATGGTGAACAAAGAAGATAAATAAAGTTAAATGAAAAAAAAAAGAAAAAGAATTGGAATTGCATCCTATTTTAAACAAAAATATTAATGAAGTGAAATAATATAAATTTGATAAGCCAAAACTATATAGAAGAAAATTAATTTTTTTCCTTACCATTAACAAAAACAAGATATACTTCTGGCTCATGCAATTCAAGACCGCAAAGCATATGAACTTTCTGAACACCTAAATTGTAAGCAAGTTGAGCTACAGGTTCTTCTTCAAGATCTGTCGTGACATGTGTCATCAATGCTAGGTTTTTTACTAAACCACATCCCTATGATAAAAAAGAGGAGGGAAAACAGTATTTCTAAATGCATATATTGTATAAAGAAAGATTACATGTTATTGACAATAAAAATATCTGATAAAATAAATAAAAAATCAAAATACTTTCAAATAAAAAATAAAACGTAATGTAGTTTGAAAACTGAAAAGAATAAAAGCCTATCAAATTGTTTAGTGACTGCATAAAAACATAATTTATATATTTAGAATTTTTTATTGAATATTAATGATTAAAACTGCATAAATAATCCATTTAATATCTTCTTGATTTAAAACAGGAAAGTTTAATCAGTTTTAAATAATTTTTTTTATTAAAGATAACTTTTCAAAAATTATTTTTTGTATAAGTTTTTAAAGACCACTTTACATAATTTTTTCCTTGCTCTTTACAACATTTATCCTGATTGATTCAGCAATAAAAGGTTAAGATGCATTTATATATAATAATAAAATTTAAAAGTTTTATCTCATTTTTTAAATATTTTTTCTGCATGTGTGGGCTGCTTTTACAGCATTTCAAAAACTGCTTTAAGCCCGATTTGAGTGCGATAAATAAAAGATTGATTTACAGTTTTAATTCACATAATGAAATATGTTTGGATTTGAAAGAAAAGTATAAAAACATTTTAAGAAGAGTTCAGAAATAAGAACATAATTAATAAGTTTTAAATATAAATTATTTGATATAAATCTATTAAACATTCTTTGAAAATTTAATTTCGCAAATCAAACAATGATTTTTACTAAGACAAATGCAACAAGAGGTTTATAAAATTAATAAAAACATACTTCGCCTTCAGGAGTATCACAAGGGCAAAGCATACCCCATTGTGAAGCTTGCAATGAACGAGGACCTGAAACCTTGCGGGATTTTTCAAACTGGCTGTCTACTCTTGTCATCATCCCCAATGCAGAAATATATGAGAGTCGAGATAGAACTTGAGTCACGCCAATTCTTTCCATCCTAAATCTCTTGACACTCCAGTTACCCTGAAAATAGAAAGTATTAATGCATATTTTAATATAATACAGCTACAAATTATAATTAGTTATAAACTTTTAATTCTAAATCTAATTAATTGTAAGACAATATCATATAATGTAACAATTTGAAATTTTAATCCATTACATGATTCAAAAATCAATATGATGAAATGATTCAAAAAATCAAATGTTGATAACAAATGTATGAAAAGTATTTCTTACATTTTAATCAATTAAAACCATAACTTCCATTATTTATTATATAAAAAATATGAATATACTAAACATTTAGACGAAAATTGCTCCTCAATATATAAACAAAACATTTTATCATACTTACACTTGAAATAGCATTAACTAATGCATTGGTTATAAGATCTTGTTTAATGTGTAGCAATGCATCAAATGGCCCAGCTTTCAACTTCGGTAATATTTTATCAATAGTCCATTTCCACTAAAAAATACAAATAAAAATTTTAAGAATCAAAATATAAAAATCTTATTAAATATGTTTAAGCAATACAATATAAATTCAATAACCAAATGCAACAAAACTAATGACGCTATCTGTCTAAATTGATAAACGATTATAAATTTTCAAAGATTTTACTTCAACAAATTCCAATGATAAATAAAAATTATGGTAAAAATTGTCTTGTAGTTTTTTTGCTTAGTGCAATTTTCATTCCAAATGTCGATTTTAAATTTCTTTTTTAATAATTATTACTTTGTTTTAATTTGACATTCAAGTTTTTTTATATATATTAATATTGTTACAAGCGGGCGAACGCCTCGGAAGAACACCGAAGGAGAAAGTGTTGGCGATGAATGAAAAAGATTGGAACCAGCCGAGTCGATGCGCCAAAAAGAATAGTCTGGTAGCCTCTGGATTTTTCATGAAGCTTTACCTGTTTCCTTGTGCTCGCTCACTTGGCTATATAAGTCACAAGTTGCTGTAGTTTTGGCAGTTGAGTG
Organism: Argiope argentata; assembly: GCA_026289955.1. Classification (NCBI taxonomy): domain Eukaryota; kingdom Metazoa; phylum Arthropoda; class Arachnida; order Araneae; family Araneidae; genus Argiope; species Argiope argentata. Next base: position 5,404,801 of record JAOUZG010002851.1, on the reverse strand, counting down.
TTTTCTCTCGGAATAGAAGCGTCTCGCTGGACTAGTGGATAACTTTTCTCGCTTGTTATTAGTGAGCTGTGTTTACATTTGTTGTTAACGTTGTATAATTGAGCTTGCTATGATTTGCTGTTTACTCTGCTATAAGATAGCTGTTTTGCATATATATATATATATATATATATATATATCCCTCAATAAAAAAAAATATCTCCTCCAAAATATTTCACATCATTCCAGTTTTCATTAAAGTTGATTTGAACATGCAGAAAGTTTTTTTGTATCTCACAATAAATAGTTTCATGTGACTTGATTTTAATTTTGAATAAGTTTGTGCCAATATTGAGTAAGAAAATATTAAATTCATGCTCATGAAAAAAACATTACTTAATTAAAGTTAAAAGAAACCATCATAAAAATTTGGAATAATTTTATTAGCTCTTTTTATTTCTATAATAAAAATATATAGGGACATTTACTTTATTATTTTCCTCCATTATTATTAAGAACTCATACAAACTTGTCGTTCACAACTTAATTTCAGTTCAGATAAATATTTTTTAAAGGTCTAGGATTAAAAATAAAATAAACAGATAATTGCAATTAATCTTGCATTCCATAGTTTAAAAATATTTGAAGTTTGTTCAGAATGAAACAAAATGTTTATTATATAATACCACTGTCAGATCGATCTGTTTTAACTTATGCTTCAAAATCTGGGGCCAAGACCACAAATATGAATATCTTTAGGCTATTGATAACAAAAAAGTTACAATCACAAATCATAATATTATAGTTATGACTGGATTGATTTTAATACGATTAGATTGTAATAAACCCTCCAAATTGTCACCAATTGATAAAAAGATTTTATTATAAAAATAAAATTCCATTACATAAAATCAAAATGCAAACTTAAGTCAAAATGGGAAGTGAAATGCATTAATAGTAAGCTTTACAATAAATATGTTTTCATATTCATTCATTTTAACTTATGATAAAATAATTAGATTTTAGAAATAGTCTTATAAACATATTTCTTTTAAACATACATAATATGAAAGAATATTGTCAAAACTAAAACATGAACACATTTCTAAATCGATTAATTTTTAGTTTCTTTTGTATGCATGTAATCATCCATTTATCAAAGTGCAGAATTTGTCATATATCTCTAATGGCAAATTTTATTACATTATTTAATAATAGCACAGAAGGAAAGCCATTTATACGTGTCACAAAATAATTATTACAAACTTAGTATTGGTAAGAAAAACAATAAACAAGAATTAAAAAGCTACAAGAAAACCTACTTCAGTATTGAATCGCTTGAAGACATCTTCAAATAACAGTGCTAACAGAGAACCAGCCAACTCCAATCTTTTATTCCCATAATAGTCTCTATCATCTAAAAGTTGAGGATTTTTTTCAGCCAATATCATTCGCTTGATTATACAAGCCAAATATACAGCTTTCATTTTGAAATTAAATTCTTCAACCTAAATAAAATAACAAAAAAGAATTTTTTATAGCTAAAAAAAATAAATTACTTATTTATGAGAATACTTACACAAGTTATCATACAGGAAAAGTAATTACATGATTTTCTTCAAAACTATAATAAATATTTTTAAAAAACATACTGGAATATGGGCTAAAATTGTAGTTGCTAAAAGCTCCATGGCTTCATCAACTGGAGTTTTCTTTTGGACAGAACCCCACAGTTTTCGAACCTTTAGTTTACTTCCTATGTATTGCAAAGCCTAAAAATATAAAAGATAGTTTTTTTAAAGGACAAGTTGCACAGATCTTAATTTAATAACATATTTAAATAGTCCATTGAGAGATAGAATTAGATTTTCTGTTTCTCATGATCAATTCAAAAATCAACAATTTAAATTTATATGAATATTTGCTTAAGAGTCCATCAATAATCAATTATGAATCCAAATACTTTTAAATGAAAATGTGAAAGAAATAATTTTTTGAAATATAATACCCCATTCTTCCCTTTCATTAACTCAAGTGTAATAAATAAGAAAAACTTAAATTATTTTCCTTTTAGTTATAAAATCATAATGATTTACTATAAATATTCATGGTCTTCCATAGTTTAATAAGCATGCATTTTTTTCAATAACATGTAAAATGATTTTGTAATTTATACAAATGATTTCATCACTTAAGCATCAAAATTTTGTCCCAAATCTTTACATATTTCATTTACAATCCTGCCTGAATTTAGAGCAACAAAACACGAATGTAGGAGATAAAAATAAATAAATCAATCAGAAGCAAAAATATATTACTGGTTGATTCCTAAACACAAGAAAATAACTTAGCCTACTCATTATATATTTTCTAAACTACTTTAGTTGTATTACAACACTACCATTGAAAATTTATAAATACCTTATTTACTTTGTATAATTTCAACAGCTATAACTAAATAAAATCAAATATAACTTTATTCATATTTTTCTACAATATATATAATTATTTAATCTATTAATGCCATTAACATACTTACAGACATAGAAAATGAAAGCAAAAATTCATCTATCAAATCAAGTGGTCAAGAATTACATAGCATTTAAATTTAAGAACTACTTATCATGCATTCAATTTCTGTACACCCTTAAGTAATATTGATATGTAATGCTTTTAAAATACCATCTGAATATAAGGTTAAAAAAATTCATAGTTAAACACCTTCAATCAAACCTATATTTTTGAGGACCATAAATTTCCTTATAACTAGCTTATAATCAGACAGCTGAATCAAAATTACAATATCTTGCTAAATAATAATAATTTATAATTATTAATATAAATTATTATTATTAGCTTATAATTTGTATACTGTTATTAAGGACTATTATTGATTTTTTTTCTCTTTATAAAGAAAATAAAATATGTCAGACATTTTTTCACATTAAATTCAAAATCTGATTAGAATAAAACATGAATCATAATACCAAAGTACTATTTCATTAATATTAAAAGAATAAAATGAAAAATGTTTCTTAAAGAAACTTTTAAAAATTAATACATTATCACATAAGGTATAAAAAGAAATGTTACGAATAAATAGAAAAAATCACCTTGTTTTGAGAAAAAACATCTAGTTTACGACATTCTTCTATGCAGGGGAAAAGTTTTGTTAAAGTGATTTCATCAGTGCCAATCATTTGAGTAATATACTGATCACTCTCGAATCCCATTGCTTTAAATATTACAAACAAAGGTATGTCCTAAAAAATTGAAAAAAATGAGCATTATTATATATATACTAATTATTTCAATTAGTTCACCAAAAGTATTGGGTATATTTGATTTCAGATAAATCATTTTTTTAAACCGGTTTCATTTATTTATGGTTCTAAATTATCTTACATTGAATTACTTTAATTGTCTTAATCAAGAACTGTTTATTATCACATACATGAAACTTTATAATGGAAACAATACATAACCTCATATTAGAAGCATGAATACCGATTAATCTATCTTCTAAAATAGGAGATATGGTAAATTCCCCTTTTTTATTTGTTAGTATAGCCTTTACAACACCAGCACAAGTACATTTCTGTTTATTATCAGTATATAAATGTAACATAGTTTTGAAGACAAATGGAAATCAGTTTAAAAGAAGAAGCGACAAAAGTTCTTCTCTTAAGTCTTTTACTAGGAGATTCTGATAGGAGTTTTTTTTTTTTTTAATATATATTTTGAAAGGAAAAGAGAACTTTAGGTATCTTTGGAAGGAATGTATAATGTTAAAGATTTTATCCCTGCTGCTGAATTTTTAGAGTTGTACAAGTCCATTTTTGGCAGCACATGTTGAAAATAAATAAAAAATAGGATTTGGATCAGAAAGAAAGAGAACATTTTAGATTAAAATAATATTGGTTGATTTAAGATAGAAATTAGGATTTAAATTAAATTAAGAGATCTCATTACATGTGTATATTCAAAACAATAAAAAAATTTATGGGCATATTAATCATATGCCCCTTAGTAAGGAACAATATTAAACTGAGTAAATCTATGATGAAAAGTGATGATGAACATCAATGCTAAACAATAACTCAAAAAAAAAAAAACTACAGGTAGCATAATTACAGCTTATTAAATAACTATGAATACAATTCTGAACAGAATTTAATTTTAAAAGTCAAAAAGTGATAGTAAAACAACAAAGAACACAATGAGGAACCATATGTTCAATGCATAGTACTTTTAAAGTTAAATTCTGTTCAAAACTATAGAATGAAATAAAGAAAAATGATAATCAAATAATACAATAATATTAAATAACTTTTCAGATTTTAAATCACTGACAGTTTTCTATAAAGTTTTGAAGTTCAATATAAAATATTTGAAAAAATCATAAATGCTATTAGCATATAATCACCCAATACATGTCACTTAGCTACAAAAATTGCAATAGCCATATCAAATGATGTATAGGATTTAATTTCATTTTCCCAAACCTAAACAAATGAATATGTACAATACATTTTTTCTGTGGAATATGAATTCCAAATATACAACTAAATATTATTTAAAAAAAGTTTTAAAAATTGAATTCCTTATACAAATAAAATAATGAACATAGTTTTGAAAAATATTTGGGAAAAAGGAAGAAGCTATCAAAATCAGTAAATTTTATTTTGCACTAATTAAGATAAAAGCAATAAAAAAGAAATAAATTTAGAATTTTTAGGAATTCATAAAATTGTGTATTTTATGATCATTCTAAAATGTCACACAATAATTTTTTTTATAAATCCTTTATGGCCCAATTTTTTGTTTTAACTCCAAAAAAAAAAAATGTGGGGACAAAAAAAAATCAGAAATTATAAACTTATATATGCGAATGAAAATAAATTTTTGGGTTTAAACAATTTTATTACGTTATAATCACTGTGTGACTTTCAAGTCACACCAGCCTATAAAATTTGCACTTCTGTGTATAATAGCTCATGTGTGAAAGTTCATAAAACAATTTGCATTTGGTGTAAGGCATAAATGTACATGCATCAAAAAACATAATTTTGTAACCAATGACAGAAGCACAATTTCAATTGGATCAAATGATTTCACATAATTTTTCTGCCAACAGTTTGTACAGAAATTACTGCAATTTTGGGTTGATGTGCCAAGCAATGGTCATGAATACTAGTATTGGTTGTATTTGTAATGTCATAGAGTTAAGATTTATGTGCGATCTCATGATAAAAGCTATAGTTATTTTGTAAAATGTCGATAAATTAAAACGTGACCTGAAAGTTAAATGGGCCCATAGAGGGTTAATAAGCTTAAATAATTTGTTTTTGGGATTTCCATTATATGCTCTGAAACAACTTTTTTTAAAACTTATGCATTTCTGTACCACATGATTTATTAATACTAAATGATTATTACATTTCTTATATAAATACAAAATAAGAAAATCATTATAATAACAATGCCAATAAATTTTACTTTCTAATGATTATGTTATTTGCAATGATTTTGATTAAAGCACCAACTAAGAAAAAACCATTATATATATATATATATATATATATATATATATATATATATATATATATATGCATGTATATAAACACAGAAAATCTAGAATGTTTTACAAGTAACCTACTTGGGGAGTGGAAGTGACGAACATTGATGAGTAATTGAGATTACTTACTATTTTAGAACCTAAAATTTCTTTTATACTTTAAATTTTTGTTTGTACAAAAATGTGGCTTTAAATATTTACAAAAAAAGCAGCCTTTAAGTGATTTCTTTTTAATTTACTTCCAAAAAATTTTGTCATTAGAAATACATTTTAATAAATTAAACATTATAACTTTTGATTAATCATTCAAAATATAATAAACCCAATTTTTTTGTTAGAAATTTAAAAATTAACCTTCTATGAAATCTATTTTCTAATAAAAACTGAAAAATAATGCAAACACAGTACCATAAGTACGTTACTCTATACCAAAAAATATAAATGCAACCTTTTTTTTAATATGTATACTAAAAAAAGGAAAAATATTTTATGATTTAAATTGAATAAAGGTATATTTAAAGATTCCTAACAAAATACTTTTTTGAGGAGAGAGAGAAAAAAGTCCTATAATATGTAGCAATAAAGTGATTTCTTTTTTTTCCCCCAAATTAGTGAAAAACCAATAATATTCATTATCTGCCAGTATTAAAAATAATGGAATAAAAATTGACAAAGCATGCTTTCACAATAACATTATGTGAGATTTAAATAAACTGAATCAATTTTTTCAGTATTTAAAATTAACACAAGACAACAAAATTTTATGAATTTTTTTTTCAGGAAATTCAATATTATTATATTGTATTTGTTACTAGGTACAGAGCAAAATTATAAAAAAGGCCAAAAGCAAAAATATATATTCGTAAATAAGAACAAATTACATTGCTCAGTTTTTAATAGTAGAAATTAATATCTTACTTCAGAAAAGCTGTTGTGGTTCAAATAAAATCGTCCTTTTTTAGTTATTATATTTGTTCTTGTCTTTTTTTCACTAGTAGAGCTGCAAAGAAACAGAATTGAAGTTTTAAAGCAAAAATTTGATATAAAAATAAAACGATACCTTGAATTCCAAAACAAAAGTTAATAACAAATTTTATAGTAGTCACATTTAAAAATATGAGAAAGCATTTGATATTTCAAAAAGTCTAAATTTTAATCATAATCTACCAGATCTAAAAAATACAAATTGAAAAGCTACAATTATAAAACTCTACTAGATTTATACAGAAGACTGCCCTTCCCTTTATACCACTGTAGTCATATTTACCTTATTTGAGAAATTTACATTAGTTCACTGGCATCATTACATTAAAAAATAAAAGGAATATAGACATTAGTCCACACATAAAATTTTTTTCATTAACTTTATACAATACTAATAGCACTATTAGTAAAATATTATTTTGTATCATAGATTTTTAAATTATTAGCTTGGACAGCTGTTGAATTATTTTGCAAAAGATGCCTCATCATAAAATATTAAAAAAAGAATTACCTTGTTATTTGACAAGATATTGCACCATTTTTATCTTTCTCTACAATCATTCGATTTTTAGAAAGCTGCTCTTGCATTAGAATCACCTTTTCAGTTCCATTAACAATAAAATAGCCACCTGGATCAAGTGGACATTCATTCATAGCAGCTAATTCAAAGGGAGTTTTACCATGTAGTCGACATTTTGAGCTCCGAAGCATAATTGGCATTCTAAATTTATAAAAACAGAGAAAATATGCATCACTCAACACATTTATAGATTTTAATACACAGACATAATTCAGTATAACAAGAAACATACTTAATTTATTGGTGGAATTTTTTCATAATACGAGAAATAGAATAATAGTTCTTTGCTTCAAATAAATTGTAATTGATGTATCAAATTCTTATATGAAACTTTCAAAATTTATTTAAAACCTTTGCAATTTACTCTTGCTTGATCAGTCATATTACATAATTTACAATAGTCTTTTCCCATAAAATAAGTATATTATGAATTAATATGATTTTTTATTAGATATCAAATTAGTTAATTTTTAAAAATATACCTAATTAAACTCATTAAATGTAACTCATTAAATGTAAATTCTCCAATATTAAAAAGGTTAAAAAAATCAATAAAGCAGTTTAATGTCTTAAGGCAACAAAATTAATAATACCTGAAGGCTAAACTATTTACCAAGTAAGGTCATATTGAAAATAATAATTTAAGATTATGTTGAAATAACAATAAATTTCAAAGCAAAAAATTATTTTTCAATATTTTTATTCATTCACTTTTGATTCTTTGTTTAGAAAATCAGTGAGCACTGGTATAAAATGTTACAATTTTTTGTAAGCAAATATTAAAAAAAAATTTTAAAATATATTAAAATTTTAAAAAAAAATCTAAAATGCAATTTTAAAATTTAACTAACATGCAAGAACTATGAGTGAAAAAATTGCTTTGGATTTTCAGAAAATATACTTATTTTTTTGACAAAAAAAGAATGAATAAAATGTTTGATTACGACATGAAAACAAAATGGGAAAGTTTATAAATAAGAAGTTAAATACTTAAATAAAAGTAGCATTACAATAATGTAGATATAAATCAATCACCTGTTGAAATAGTATGTTAACTTTATAAATTGTAATTTACTTAATTAGAACTAAAATACTTCAATGAAACTTCAACTTAAAAAGAGATAAGTTCCACATTCCATTTTGACCACTAAAATTGTAAAACTATTTAAAAAATAATTTTGTAAGAATGCAACTTAAATCATAAAAATTTCAGGAAATATAAAATCACACACAAAAGTCATTATAAAAACAGTTCCTTACAATTTAAATAATTCTTAAGGGTTTTAATTGAAAAATAAAATATGAATTCAAAAGAAAAAAATATCTCAAAACATATTTATTATTTTTCTGTTTTATTTTTGTTGTTACTCAAGCTTTCAACTAGAAAATATGAAAGAAAGTAGAAATTTTCATTAGTGAATTCCTAATTTTCAAAACTTAAATATGCGCTATGAAAATAAAATAAGACATTAATTTAAATGTTTTCAAATTAAAGTAGATTATTTTAGTTATATTATAATTACAAAAAATAAAAGCATCAAAAATGCTTTTCAAAAATATTTTTTACCTTCCAATAACAACATCATTCTTAACAACTCTCATTTGACTTTTGATGTATTCAACACTAACAATTATTGGTGCACTATAAGTCATGTCCCGAAGACGACACTGAAAAAAGGTAAAATAATTCATATGAATCGAATGAAGTAGTCACATACAAATCAATATTTAATGTATAAAGAATGAGAATTCAATCATTAGAAATTGAATGCCTTATAAAAATAGATATTAAGAAATCAAGGAAACCGTAAACTAAATAACAATATTTTACAAAATATCCGTTAAAAAGCAAATTGATAAAAACATCCATTTGCAGATGATACCACCACAATTTCATACTTCACAATTACCTTACTATAGCAAATAAAAAGATATAAAACTGAAACAAAAATAGTAATAAAATTTTTATCTATCTATTCTTTAAGATGTCAATAGATTTAAAATAATGCAGATATAATAAGAACAAAATATTATTTTATTAATTAAACATATATCACAATTAAGGTTTCATAGGAAGAATATTAAAAAAAATTTAAAGGGGAGGGGAAGTTTCAAGTTTCTTTTAAACAATCAACAGAAATCTGAGAATGTAAGAAATATTATGCAATATAGATAATTTTCTAAAGAACCAATATGATGAAAAGATTAATATAATTTTCTTTTAAAAGATATTAATAAAAGAAATGAATGGAGAAAAAGATTTCAAGAATTAATTTAAACAAATGCTCTAAAATAACTAGAAATAAAAGAAATACAAATATTTATTTATCTTAATGGATAAAATTTTAGAGGCATCAAATAAAATTTCCTCAAATTTTAAGTTGTAAAAACATGAGAATTGCAGAGAAAAGTAAATTCCTCAAGTGAATTGTTTATCAAAATTTTCTTACTGCTAAGAAGTTTTACAGGTTCATAACATATATATATATTAT
>JAOUZG010002851.1:5378911-5395088 GCA_026289955.1 Argiope argentata | reverse complement strand
AATTAGTTAAAAAAAGAAAAGATGAATCTGGCCTTAAGACTTTCTTACTTTTCTTCATAAGAATTATTTTGGTTGAGAATTAATTTTTTTATTTAAATTTCATAAAGATGTCTTTTTTTTATTAATTTCTTATTTCTGCATTTGGATGGAATTAAGTTGCATTTGTGATCTCCCACTATTTGCAAACATTAGAAATGGTTTCAGAATTTGCAAACTTTAGAAACAATACACTTTTTCTGATAGGTAAATGGGCTGATATTGAATTGGGTAACTTGAATGGAGTTTCATATGAATGCTTTGCTTTTTATTAATTGTTTTTAGTTTCTTACAACTGGTATGTTCCTTGTATTCATGATATTATTTTATCTTATTCTTCTTCTTGCTTATATAAACTTAATATTTTTACCAATTTGGTTAAGTTCATCTGAGTTTTAGTAGTAGAAGCATTGGCTCTTTCTAAATACAATGCATCCTTTTATTAGTTTGGTTCAGAATTAATTTCATAAAGATTCCCTCTTTTCTTAATTTTGTATATATATTAGTTTGAAAGTGTACACAATTTAAGATTTTCTGATCATGGATATTACAAATATCCATGAAGTTAAATATGATTAGGTAATTTGTTTCAAAAAACTATATTCTTACTCTGCTACTCTATATAACAAAGAAACATTATAAACAACAACAATGTTATTTATGCAGCTTAAAATCTGATGAATTTCAGTGATTGTATTAGAGATTATATAGATAAATTTTGCAAGTGATAGAACCTTACAGGTGGTTAAAGAAATCATATAAACTTCTTTTCAAAATGGAGATTTTAAGAAAATGGAAATAAGGAAAAGATTGAAAAACTAAATGGTGCAGATTCATTCTTATCACTATATAAAAATTATGTTAATAAAATAATATGAATCAATAGCTAATACTTACTATGTGTGGAGTAATTGGTTTTCGCTCTTGGTAAGATTCCTCAAATATAAGTTCACCTAAATTTATGCTCAAGTATCTTAGCAAAACAAAGAATGAAAAAAAAAAAAATTAAAAGGAAATTGATATAAAGAAATAAATAAAAAAAATAAAACATTATTTCAAGTGCTTAAATATAATTATAAGCATACACCATTTCAACAAAAACCATCTTTATTTAAAACATTATTTTCTAGTACTGTTGTATTAACAAAAAATGCTTAGCTGATAGTTAATACAATTAATTGTTATTGATTTTAACCGAAAATACAAAATCACCATATCATATTATATTATTGACTATGTTCAACAATCACAGGTTAAGCTTGAAGTGCCAATGCATATGATAAATACACTAATATCATTCTTACTATAATGATACATAATAAATTCATTGTTAACAAATAAAAAGGACAATTTTGTAGATATCAGAGTTATAATTCTATTATTTTAAATGAAATAAGACTCTTCATAAATATTTCATGTCAAAAATAGAGAATTTTTTACTGAACTATAATGTTTGGGACAAATTTAAAAACTATTACTTAAAAGAATCTTAAACAATACAAAAAAAAAGTTCTTTTCCATTAGCTGGGCACAAGCGAAAAATATCCAAATAATGAAGAACTCCGCCAAATTTCTATGGTGATTTTTCGCTTGCACAAGGATAATAAAAAAGTATTAAAAAAACACTTTAATATTATTATTGTTAGATCATTAATCAAATGATTACAGATAATTTTCAGAATTTCCCAACCAGGAGTCAGATTTGGATATAAAAATGCATTTTTAATTAAATATTTCCAATTTAAAATAAATATATGAAATTTAAAATAAGTATTGAAAGCTTACTTGATATAAAATGAAGGGTCAACATCCGAGACAATTTTTTGATTAGCTTTCACGATCTTTTTAATCTAAAAATATAAAGAGAGAAGACAACAAAAAGTATTTAACTTTGTTTTTTATAATAAATACACAAAAATTATTTTCTAAAGTACTTACACCAACATTTATAAAATGATCAAATGAATCAATATGTTGCTTCACTAAGCCCTTAGTTTTCAGAAATGCTGGAACAAGTTTGGCTTTATCCTAAAATCACACAAAGAAAAAATAATAAACATGATATAAAATTCTTTAACATTAAAATTAAAAAACAAATTTATTTAATAATATTATTTAATAATTTATTTAATATGCCCTTGAATTTGTCACTAAGTGGTATCCTTAAAAAGAAAGTGGAATAATTATCCCAGCAACTCTAGTGTTGATTATTTTTTCCTATTTGTTGAGTTGTAAGTCCACTACAATAATTTTGTGAGAAATGAAAATTAAAAATTATTGTTACATAATCATCCATTAAAGAACTTTACTAAATTATGTATTATAACTGATAATATTACTGATACTCGTAAAATATTCTAAGGGAAATTTTATAGAGAAATATAAACAAATAATTTTTTACAGTTCTTATTAAAGTAATTTATTCTAATTAAATATCAACTTTTCACAAATTTCTCCAAAACACACACAAAAAAAAATATTAAATATGTGCTTGAATTTGTTAAAATCCTTCATCTTTATTTCACAATTTTTCATTTTAAAGAAATTACTTTTGATGCTCTTTTCAATAGATTCCCCATGATAAATCCATTTGTTAATGAAAGCTTAAGAATCATTGTCTGATTGTAAGGAGGAGTAGAAATATTATCGTGACAAATATATCAAGGATACCATAAAAGAGAATTGATGCTTACATGATGGATTATTGATTAGTGATCATTAGTGTGCCCCAGAGTTTGCCGCAAATATGACAACCCAACATAACACTCTTGTAGTAACCCTAATGATTTATTATTTATTTACTTCTTCCAACAATAGTCGAGTTGTAAATGATCTTCAAATATTTTTAATAAAATTTCTATAAACAAAATTTTCTATTAAATCCATTTTTTTGTGTGTCTTTGTCTTTCTCAATTATTTATTATTTACTGTTCATGTTATCCACACAGTTTTTATGTTCAATGTGCTAGCGAAGCTACTAGTTCCCTGCTCCATGGTTAGCAAAGCCATAGGATGTTTTTTTAAGTTAAAAAATTTTGCCTGGTGCCTTCAACAGATGCCTCCAGCATCTGTTGAAGGCACCAGGTCTGAAAAAAAAAAGAATGCTTATCAGTAAAAAAATCATAGTTACATTGCGAAAAGAGGTAATCGTAACTATCCCATGGAAGTGTTTGTTTACTTTGTCCGTTATCTTTATATGCAACTTGACATCCTTGGCGCAGCAAAGGGCACACTAAACGTAACTTTTACCGGAATATCTATAATCAACATAATTAATAATACCATTGAAAAATCCTGCCATTTTTTTTATAGAAATTTCTAAATTATTGTCTGTTGAAATGAATACTTATCTAAATGGAAGTATGTTTGTTCCTTAAAATTTCTTAAGAAAAGTATCAGATCCTTGTCATAATACTATCTAGAATGTAAACCTTCCCTCATGCTGCTTCAATTATCTTCAGAGTCCGTAAGTTCAATAAGCATTCAAAGATACTACATTGCTGCTGCAGTTAGCAAAGACATGTGGTGTTTTGTTATAGTACAAAATTTTGCCTGTTGTCTTCTTTAGATAATGGTGGTCTCACATGTTCTAAATTTATTGTCTAAAAAAGACTGGATTGCAAAAGTTCATTAAAAATTTTTTTAAGAAATTCAGCTATGATGAGCCATGTCGGTCAAAAAAGGACCTTTCTTAGATAAAATAATTATGAAAATTAAAGCTCATAATTTTAATAAAAAAGTAAATAACTGCAATTATTTTACTGAAGGGTTAATCTGGTCAGCCATCATTTTGGCTGCCGACTTGGTACAGTTGACATTCTCAGTGAGGTAAGGGGCATAATAATCTAGGATTTTACTAGAAATTTTTAATAATAAATGGAGTAGATTCCAATTATATACACTAACTTTGAGAAGAAATAGATCACAATATGATACATACTCAAACTAAATCCATCTGTTTTATTAAAAAACCCTGTTTTTATACTACAACCTACTATTATTCATGTTTTCTGAAAATTTAACACAGTTATCACACCCTGCATTTCAAAAATTTATCACAGATAATAATAAAAACTTTAAAAAAACTGAGTTCAGTTAATGAAAATTTTATTATGGCAAACTTAATTGCAAGAAACATCAAACCATACACAAATATCGTTTATAATATTCCTCTTTTTGTTGCCTGGAACTATTTTTTAAACTAAGTGGAGCAGTGTGAATGTCTTCTTTAGCTAGAAGTCAGAAGCTGCAAATTGTGGATACTTGAAGGGATCATAAAAACTGAATTAATAAATATATATAAGGCAGAATATTAACATAAACTAATTAATAAAAAATATAAGTTAGATATTAAAGTAAATGTAATTTCAGGTAGAAATATTTTGACTAAGAATAGTTATGCCAACCTTTATTTCTTTTATAGGTGCCCCTATATTTTCGGGGGTAACATCGCGAATGAAATTCGCCATTATTTTTTTAAGATTTCTACAAAAATTCACTTATATTATGGATAAACCTTACTTATCCTTGTTTAATAGTAAAAACATTCAGACACTAAACCAATCTTAAAACCATGGAACTTCACATGTGACTAACATGCCGCATGAACTAAGTTTACATCCAGACACAACAATATTTAATATTCAGTTCAGTTCAAATCCATTTCAATATTTTCTTTCGTTTCCTATCTATCGGTTTTATCACTAATGGCTCTTGAAATAGAAGTAAATAGAAACAGGACCTCGGCCTAAAATAAAATTGCATTCATAAATATGTTTTTTTATAAAACAATTCTTTGAAAGAAAGTAGAAATTTCAAATGTTTCATATATTTTTTTAGACTTTTTTTTTCTTTCATATAATTGAAAATTTCGACAAAAACAAAACGCGATTACTAGAATTTTTTTAAAAATTTGATACAATTATTTCAAGCTAAAATACGTACCCCCATATAAATTGTGGAATCATATGCACATATTGCAGAAGAAAATATTCTGGAAGTGACAGCAACATATGCCAATTTGTGAATTCATGGATGACACGCGCATTTACGTTTGTCATGTGACGGAGACACTGAGTGCTCTCTCTCTCTCTCTCTCTCTTTTTTTTTTTTTTTTGTATTCCTGTATTTAATTAGAATGAAATACTTGAAATTAAAAGGTGAAACATATCATTTTTGGTATTAACCCTTTAACTACGAATTTTAACAACTGGTGGAATATGCATATTCATTTAATTCCTTAATAATAATAATAATTTCTCATTCAACATGTGAAAACAATGAGTAGATAACTTAAATAAATTTTAAAGGAATGAACATTATAAATTTCATATTATTAATTAATTTAAATAATATCATTCATTTAATTTATAATTAATTTATTAATGATCTTAATTAAGTTAGCATTCTATATTGGAATGCTAAATTAAGATACCATCGACAGATGGCGACACATTATCTGATACTGCGCATTCACAATACGAACACCATGGTAAAAATATAAAAATTCCTTCCTTAATCTCTCTCAAACTTGCTACAATCTCTTATCATCTAAAAGAGGCCGAAATTTTCCTTTAAAAAAACATTTTAAAAATAAAATGTGTCTGGGAATAGCGGCAAGAAGTGAATGCATATAACTGGTTAATTGAATAATTATTCAAAACTGCAGATATTTATTATAGCTTTGGACAAAAGGTGTTTTACCTCTCGAAGTTTATTTCTCAAATTGTTTAATATCTCCATTGCTTAAAAATGCAATTCCCGTTCCGGCTACATAAAAATGTAAAGTTGCAAAGAAGAAATTTGGCACACGATTTTATCGATAGAATTGTATATGTAAATTAAAATTAAAATTTTGGATCAACTCTATCAAAGACTTTACTTTTGTAGTGTTATCCATTTACATATGTAAAAGAAAAGCTAGAAGAATCAAATTTGATATGAGATTCTGAACATAACATAAAATTTTGTTTAATTCCAAAAATTTTTAAGATAGAGAGAAAGTTAAAATCGCATACTCCCTTTTCATTACACTATTACGTGTCATGGTATGTAAGGTCAAGGTCATAATACTATTATAAGCTTTACTGTCATATGCTTTTTCTTGAAGGTTTGTTTGCACGAAGGTTGACATAAAAATGGACTAAATGATATGCATAGTAGGACTTTAGAAATGTGCATTAGCATTCTATGTTAGATTTTTCATTTGTCATTATTAAATCTATCAAAAAATTTCAAAACTTGTCTTTTTTTTCTTTCATTTCTTATGTATGTCTTCCGTTTTCTTCATTAAACAATGGAGGGAAAGTTGCTTCACTTGAAATTGACTTAACAGGCATCCATTAACATTTTCATGCGTTAATAGGTAAAATATTAATGCAATTTTCTGCATTAATATTTTCGGATGCTTCAAATTATTGAATTATTCCAAATTTTGGAGTGAAAAAATATATAAACGTCAATAGTGCCTTAAAAAAATTGCATACGTTTTGAAAATATTATAGTAATTAATTAGATTCTATTATGATTCGAAAAGAGAATTATTTCACACAAACAAAACGTAAAAAGCACAAGAAGAGCTCCCATTCGTCAAGCTATTTTAAAAAGTTGAACTTGCAGATTTTAACTTCCAATAAGATTAACTATGCAACTCAACTGTTGATGAATATTCCTTTAAAAAATTGTAATGCGATTATTTATTATTATCAAATTGTCTATCAGTTATATTAATCATCATTAATAAACAGGCTCTGAAAAAGCTATATTTTACTTAGTTTGTATCTGTGAATAGTTTCCAAATGCAAATGCAGCATTCAATGCTTATACGTAACACTACAACAAACTATTTTTTTTAAAAATTAAAAATTTCATCTTTTTATTACTACAAAGTATTTTTTTCTCTATATTAAAAGTACTATTTCGTTTTACTTGCCAAATAAATCCCTTTGACCGTTGTCAAGAAGAAATTTTTCTCTTATAACTTCTTCGCATCTTCAGTTATTTTTTACAGTTTCAGTAGCTGAAAAAAAGTATTTAAGGAAAAAATGATTTTTGTTTTCATTGAAAATCTGAAACTGATACATCGATTCCTATTCCTAAAAATCAATGTGAATGAACTACGAAGCTCATATACAGAGCTTCTATGTTTTTGATGAAAAGGAAAAATAAATAAATAAAAAGTATAGGAAAAATTGTTATAGGAGCGTTTGCTTGATGAAGTTTCCAAATGGAGCTCTTTTGATGGAATGAAAGTTTTCCTAGAAGGCCACTATCATATAAAAGGGATTAATTAAGTTGTTTTTAAAAATTATTATTAATAATAATAAATGCATGTTTGAAATGCCCCGTTGTTTGACCGTGCAATTAATTGTATTACGAAAGTTGGATCTGGAAACTCAGTTCGGTTTGGAATCGATTCACATAGTTAAGATAGTTGTGAGGATACTTTCCAATTTCACTTTGAGCAATTTGCGGATTATACCAGTGTGCAATGTACTATGATAAAACAACATTCATAAGTTTTTTTCTTTTAATATATTGCTTAAGCTTTTGCATTAAATAAAATGCAGTCATTTTTTAATTTCAATCTTTTGCACTTCACCCACTAAAAATATTGGGTGAAGTGCAAAAGATTGCATTTTTCTATTAGAATTTTTTAACTAAATCACTTACAGGCGATTTATTTAAGTTTATTATTTTTGCGTAAAAATATAAATATTCTTATTTATTTACTATGACTTTTTATTATTCAGAAGCCAAACTTGTACATGATGTTACTTAAGCAGATCTTCGTTGCTTGTAAATATTGTATTTGTAGTTTTTATAAATTCACTTATCTGGCAAATTTAGTAATTGTGTCTTTTTAAATGATCTGCTAGTGTCTTCTACTTTGATTGAAAAGTTCTTAGACAACTATCAGAAAATTCTTAAGTTGCTACATTGAATCCGCCATTGTGACAATCTCTATTGCAATAAAAAGCAAGTTTCCAATGCAAGAAAAACATTACACTTCATATGGTGCATTGCAATTTCAGCAATAAATTAAGAGTTACTCTGGTTACTGAATAATATATTTCTCTTCTTAAAAACACTCTCACTAAGGTTTATAGTCTTTAAACTTAGAGATAATTGGTTGAAAGAATACTAATGGGAATCCATATTTCTAATATCATAGATTTAAAAGTTTGGTTTTTCCTAACCTCAAGAGGTTAAAGCACCCAAATGAAGATAAGTTTAATAATATTAACGTACAATGCTGAATATAAATGGGCAATTTTCGAATGGATCTTGAAATTTTCAACTATGGTTAATTATGAAAGAATCCCCTGAATCGGCATTAGTTCGCCAAATTTCAGCAGTAACTACTTAAGTTCAACTTTGTAAAATCAGGTTTCGAACACATAATTCTGCAGCTCCAAAATTGAAATTCTGATGTCAGGTTGTGGCAGATATCAGAAGAAATGTGTGAAATATATGTTTTCATTGTTAATATTTCTATACAGAATATAGCCTTTTTCCAATCATGGTATGTACCATGTTTAGAAATATTTTGTCAACTTCTAATATCATCCCAAATGTTCTCAGATAGGGTATAATTTTTTATTTATGGGAAACCAAAATGAATACAAACAGCTGAATTCAACAATAAAAGAAATAATTTTATTAACAATGGAACAATTGCATATTTTTAACATGTATAAGAAAATGTAATTTTTACAGTATGATAATAAATACATATTCAAGTTTTTCTAACTATTTTTCAATAAGATTCTTCAAAAACAAGCTTCTTAACATCTCTGGAAGGAGTTCCAGAACTAAAAATATTTCCATGCTCAAAACATATATTATAATTTAAATAAATAAAAAAAGAACTGAAAAAAAAACTTGTAAACAATACTTTAAAATTAGTTTGCGACATACTTTGTTTCAAAAGCTTCAAATAAGTGTGAAATGAGCTCGTATTTTCATGTACGTGAAGAAAAATTGCATTCATAAAATCAATGGCATTTTACTAGCCCCGAGGAAGAACATTATTGAGCATTCTTAAAAAAATGTGCCACAAAAATACATCCTTTAAATTTAATTAAACGTCTGGTCATAAAACAAACACAGACTAAATTTACTATATTTTTATCAATTCATTTTAAATATATTTTTTCTAGATGTTTTTTCGGGCCGATTCAAGTAACATTAAGTTTGAAATGTGCAGCACCTTTTAGGGAGAGAAATTTCGTGAAATGGGGGGGGGGGCGTTTATTCTCATTACTTTGCTTTGAGATGACGATAGGGTTCGTTTGAAAGGAAATAAATAAGTTCCATGACTAGCATTTGAAATTGTCGATTACTTTGGTTACTTCAGCGAATATTTCATCCACCGTGCCTGTGGCTGGTATCTGAAAGAGAGGATAAGAAAAAAAAAAAGATTAAAATGAAATCTGATATGTATATTTCAATGTATCATGTCAGAACATCATTTCTTGAACGGCCAAGCACCACGTGCTCGCGCAAGTTAAACTATATTTTCATTCAATTTAATTGTTTCGCCGAATGAGTCACTTTAGTATTGCCAACGATCCAAAAAACTTTGGCTCGCATTTATTGTTTAAAAAAATATCACATTTCCTATTTATTTCATTTCATATAATCACACGCTCAAAATGCTATTTTTTAAGGTTTTATTTGCTGTAGTCATTAATTTGTTTTTTTTTAAAAATCTGAGCTTTTGTAAATGCAATGGCAATACGTTATTAAAAATGGATTTTTTTGAGATGCTCGTGCAGATAATAAAATTTTCATCTATTAAAATTTTTATTTTTCGATTGTGGATTTTTGCTGACGCCAAAAACCTCATCCCAAAATCAGCAACATGTTCTGACATGATAAAAATATTATTTCTATCCACTATGCATTAAAAAAGTTCATCATAAAATTCCAAGAATATAAAAACCGAATAATAAATTAAATTTAGATTTTAATGGAGTGCCGTCAGCTATCTACTACATAATATTGTAATTCATTCAAGATAAAATCTATCTTTATATCTATCTTTCTTTACATGCCGAGATCCTTTGATTTACAAACAGAGTAACTTAAGTTGATAGCACCGTGAACTTTTTTCCGATGCATCATTCAACTAATTAATTACAAAATAACTTATAATAATTTATATAATTTTGACTATAATTATAATACATGAAAAATAATTGATAAATTTGACAAGAAAAAAATGGTATAAAAATTAAATATTCTGCAAAATCAGATGTCAAAATTGTATTTTCTTTTTACAAATTTGTATTTAAACAACAAAATATAAAACATAAAATGAAATCTACGATCGCAAATTTCAAGTTATTTGAGAACATTGTTATTTTTTAAATCATTATTTGTCTTAATTAATTTAAGCCATTAACCAATTTGAAACGGTTTGAAGCGGTCACGAGACTTCTTTACCGGTCTGTATCCATCTTTCTATATATACACTGAAGTGACAAAAGTCATGGGATGACTGTTAATATCGTGTCGGTCCTCTTTTTGCCCGGCGAAGAGCAACAACTCGACGTGTCATGGAGTCCACAAGTCGTTGGAAGTCCTCTGCAGGAATATTGGGTCATGCTGTCTGTGTAGACGCCCATAATTATGAAGGTGTGGGTGGTGCAGGAGTTTGGGTACGAACGGACCTTTCGATGATGTCCCATAAATGCTCAATGGGATTCATATCGAGCGATTTAGGTGGCCAGATCATGCGCTGGAATTGTCCGGAACGTTCTTCAAACCAATCGCGAACAGTTCTGGCCCGGTGACATGGTGCATTGTCATCCATAAAAATCCCAACATTGTGTGGGTACTTGAAGTCCATGAATGGCTGCAATTGATCTGCAAGCAGCTGAACATAACCATTTCCAGTCAATGATCGGTTCAGTTGCACCAGAGGACCGAGTCCATGCCATGTAAAAACAGCCCACACCATTATGCAGCCACCACCAGCTTGAACAGTGCCTTGCTGACAGTTTGGGTCCATGGCTTCGTGGGGTCTGCGCCACACTCGAACTCTACCATCATCTCGTAACAACTGAAATCGTGACTCATGTGACCACGCCACGGTTTTCCACTGGTCTAGGGACCAGTCGATATGCTCACGATCCCAGGATAGTCGCTGCAGGCGATGTCGTGCTGTCAGTATAGGCACTCGAGTCGGTCTTCTGCTGTCATAGCCCAAGGAAGACAAATTTCGCCGCACAGCTCTATCGGACACGTCCCTCGTACGTCCCACATTGATTCCTGAAGTTATTTGACGAAGTGTTGCGTGTCTATTAACATTGACCATTCTACACAGACGTTGGCTGTCTCGGTCGTTAAGTGCAGGTGGTCGCCCAATGCGTTGTCCATGATGGGATGGGATGCCTGAAATTTCATACTATCGGCACACTCTTGATACTGTGGATCTCGGAATGTTGAATTCACTAACGATATCTGCAATGGAATGACCCATGCGTCTAGCTCCAACTAACATTCCACGTTCAAAGTCTGTTAATTCTCGTCGTGCCGCCATAAATCACGAAAAACCTGTTCACATGAATAACTTGAACACAAATGAAAGCTATGGAAAACGAACTGCGCATTTATACTTTTTCGCTGCGATACTACTGCCATCTGTATATTTGCATATTGCTATCCCATGACTTTTGTCACTTCAGTGTATAGGCATATGTATATAATGATATTTGTTTAAACTTTCATTTTTAATTTTTCTAGCTGGCAAACAAAGTTTTGGAGCTCGACTGAATTTGAAATGAAATAACAGCTATAATGTCATAGTTCTGCATCAACCTTTTAAAAACGCATCAGCTGTCAAAGAATCATACGTAATAATGATGCAATACTGGTAAAATCAGGTCCATCTTTTAAAAACGCATCCGCTTTTAAAGTATGCGTAATAATAACGCAATATTGGCAAGAGCAGATAAAAAAAATATGCAATTAAAAGATGTAGATGAATATTGCCATTTATGCTTTATGTATTGCCTATGAGTTTTCGAGCTTCAATCATTCAAAGAACATGATGTAGTTTCTAAAGAAAACTACATCATGTTCTCCCATGATAAAAATAACGGAAAATCCAAACAAACGCTCTTGTAGTTTCGATAGTTAATGATTAGATTAAATGAAAGGGCCTGCATATAACGCCGAAGTCCTGTCACAGAGGTTCCTCATGATCTGGGCGTCCCGGGTTCGAATCTCGGTCAGGGTAAGGTTGTTCTTCTCTGTACTACCAGTGAGGTGTATGAATGTGCCCCACCGTAAAAGGGGCCGTGCAAATGAATGTGATGAGTATGTAGCTAAGATGTACTCTTGGACCAAGTAGGCGTTACTTGAAACAAGAGACGCAACCTCGGTTTAAAATCTTCGACACAGTCAGCAAGCTTGTCCATGACTAGTGCAATTAGTAAAAACAACAAAAACTTGTCAATAACAAAAACCATGGAAACAAAAGAAGACGTTTTACAACGCTTAAAAATACGCCTGAAAGAAAATTAAAACTCCAGGAAAGTTAAAATTGTTTTTCTTGTTTGAAGACTCACGATTCCAAACAGTATATTGCGTTTTGAAAAACATTTATGTACCTGGAACTAGAAAAAGGAACTGAAGTAAAAGAGGCAGCTAATACAATACTATTTACTTAGTATCACTTCGAAATGTTTAGTATGACAATTCTTTTTAAAAGGGAAGGCAGAACATTATTTGGCAGGAGTTTATAAACAGCTCTATATTTCAAATAGAAGTTTTAGAAAAATGGGATACTTGCCAGCATTTACAAAGAAGCTGAAACAAATATTTTTAGAAGAAACTAAGTTGTGAAATCGAAAATAAATGAGTTTTTAACGTATCTCTACAGAGAGCACATGAAAACTTGAAAATGCAATCTGAAAATTTAGATTGATAGAAATCAATCAATGATATCTATTCATGTGACATCAACTTTACATGATAAATTGAAGTATATCTTTCACGGAATACTCAAATGACTTCATTATATATTTGACTACATGATGTCTATTCTCATCTGCTAGATGCGCAATGAATTCCAGTGTTAACCTAGTTCAGTGCTTTTAAACTGTATCGCATAAATACGAATTGATATCAATATCAGCAATAAAGTTTAGAGTTCATTTTTACTGAAAATAATTGGTGCAAGAATTAGTGGGTTTTTTTTCGATTTGCCTGACAAAATTCAAAATTGCTTTTTATTTTCCAATTCCAACTATTACTTCACACTATCCCTTAATATATCTTGTTCCAATTTCCAGTCATTAATAAAACACTTTTTATTCATCCATTCGAGTTCGAGTACATTTTTAAAAACTTGTAGTGGATGACACTTGACGTTAACACAGTTTTTTTTCAAATATCAATTCATTTATTAAATTGAATTCCTTTTTAATACTTTATATATAGTCTTAGCAGTTTGTAAAGAAAATTGAAATCAGCGGGCGGAAGCTCAATTTGTAAAATGCGAGGATTTCGTTAATTTTTGCGTGAAGGTGAAGAATGCAAGTTCAATTCTTGCGGAAATTAACAATTTTTTTGAAAAATTATTTATATTAAAAAATTATTTATATTAATTGTAATTATTTAATAAAATGCAACTAAAACAAATTTTTTCTTTGTTGACCTACGTAGGAATTGATTTAATTTTTTTTATATATATTACTTGTAGCTAGAGTAAATGTTATCTAAAAGAATACATCAAAAGTATTTTCCAAAATTCAATGTATACATCTATTTGTGTTATTTCATTTTTAGCTGGTTTATTTATTTATATTAATTTATTTTTCACACATTTTCTAAATAAAAAACTAATTCAAACATCATAATAATTTTTCATATTTCCTGAAAACTGTATTTCACAGCTTGAATGAGGTTACTTTTCATTTCGAAGGAAGCAGGAAGTTGAGAAAGTCGAGAACTTCTGAATGAGTGAAACAGTGAGTGACAATCTGTTTCATCAAAGATAAGATTAAAAATGAGCTAATGTTTTTTTTTATATAGATAAAGAACGCATTTTTTTGTTGCCGTTACGTAATATTTACAAGGTCATATAAGGAATTAAAAAAAATCCTCTCGGAAAAGAGCATTTCATCTTCTTTAGCCAAAGAGAAGATGATGTGAAGATATTTTCCTGAAGTTATCTCAAAAGAATCGTTGCAATAAATAACCTTCCTATACGGAATGTACTTAAATGAAAAATAATGACAGTGACAGGTTTTTGTGAGTAGTATTATTCATATACAGCCACAGTACAAGTAGTCTTGGCACCGTTAAAAAGCCAAATATCAGATCTAGATAGCATGAATCGTTAAAATTCTAAGGGAAATATTTACGCTTGATTTAGTCAACGTTTTATGTTTTCATTTCCTTTCCTTTAAAAAAAATATTTTTGTGCCATAAACATTATATAAAAGGCTTTATTTTGTAGAAATATTTACTAATATGTGACTGAATTTAATTCCAGACTGTAATACGTCAGTATCAGCGAAAAAGTTTATTTCAAACGCCTGAATGAGGCCGTGAAGCATTTAGTTATTTCTAGATTTACCGGTTGTTAGCTTTGTTCACCTTCTTGACGGGACGTTTGGAAATCAATATCTTTTACGCTTGATTTGGTATTATTTGCTTGAGTGAATTACACTTTTTTGGCTTATTTATAAATTTTTATATACCGCAATATTTTCAAATGTTCCCACGATTGTTTTTTGAAAATTATTTGTTACAGACAGAATTTTATGTGGGCCATTGATTTCATGTCTGAAGCAGAATTCTATAAGACTGTTTTTGGAGAGCTGATAGGTAGCCAATGAACAGCAACAAATCTTCAAAAGGCGATATATGTGCGAATAGTTATAATTATTCGTATTATCTGCATTCGGATGTTATTGTATATTATTTGGCAATCAACAACCTACTGGTGCTGATCTCACTGTATGTCAGATCTTTTGAGGATAAGCAACAATAAC
Source organism: Argiope argentata (assembly GCA_026289955.1). NCBI lineage: Eukaryota > Metazoa > Arthropoda > Arachnida > Araneae > Araneidae > Argiope > Argiope argentata. Next base: position 5,380,041 of record JAOUZG010002851.1, on the reverse strand, counting down.
AAGCTAAAGGATAAATGAATTAATTACCTTCTTTACTTTATCTCCATAATGATCTAGGATGGGTTGTGTATGATTGTGAAAAGTGAGAATTCTTTTGGCGATTGTCTCTTCGTTATCGTCAGCTCTTCCACTCGTCTTACCTCTGTGCAGAAGTCGCTCTTTCATGACCTCATCGGGGACGTCGAAGAACAGAAGGAAAGAACACTTTGATACCTACAGATGAGAGAAAGAATAACTCTTCATTTCAAAAACAATTTACAAAGCTACACCCACCCACACACACTTATTAAATCCTTTAGACCTTGTACTATTTACAGTAGCGCAGTAAGACAATTAATTGAATGCTTAAGGAGACAGTTGACTTTGAAATAAGCAAAAATAGATGGAAACATATTTCATTTTTATCGTTTCTTCACCAAAATATATACTTATATTGAACTAAAATCATATTATAAAATGCATTGATCATTAAAATAAAAATTTAAAGGGTTCGTAGAAAAAAAGCACACTTTATAACTTTTCTTAAGAGGACATTGTAATTAGGTTTAAATAGCTTTGAAATATTGCAGGCGTCTTAGTTTTTGCAGAAATTAAAAGAAAATGTCAATAAAGATTCAGGTTAAACATTAAAAGAAAACAGAGTATGAATTTTATATTTTGAGTTTTTTTTAGATAAATTAAAAGTAAATTTTAGTTTAGAAAAACATAAAATTCCTATAAAAATTCAATAAGCGTGCATAAAAAAAATTTCTTAAAAAAATTTATTTTAATTGGAATTGTACTGGAGTCGAAAGATGAAGCAGCACTTTTAGACATCTTCTTTATTTTCTGCTAGGACGTCACAACACACAACACAAATACACAACAATTAAAAATAGGACAAAAAAATGATCAGCACATCTCGATGACTCCCGACAGACTGGCTTCCACCGACTCGGTTCTCTCCTTTTAAACTCGTTTCTCGCCTCCCCCAGTTACTACACTACCTGACGATCACAGGCAACCCGATCCCTCTGGGTTTTCCAGTCTTTCTCGGTTCCCAGGCAATATGATCCTTCGAGTCATTAGTTTTCCTTGGTTCCCAGGCAATAGGAGCCTTCAGGTTTTTACAGCCTTGCTTGGTTCCCAGG
>JAOUZG010002851.1:5337985-5374705 GCA_026289955.1 Argiope argentata | reverse complement strand
TATTATCCCAGAGAACGCTTTGCATAGCACAAGCGTACAATAATTACAGGATATTATTTCTGATAGAAATTCAACACATCCACTAAATCTATGATGTGATCTTAGGCGAGTGTTTTGGTTATTAATCTCTGGCATGCTATTAACAGTATCCGAAAATCAAATTTGAGTTTCAGATGCATTTTTCCCAACGGAATGAAACCAACACAAAATTACATTATAAATGTGAAACATTTAAAGTCATTGCATTTTTGAGTTATCGTGTTTACGTACAATACCAGTTTTGCCATTAGGTGACTAAAGTATAAATGAACTGTCACTTTTTATTCAGACTTCTGCCTTTCATCAATATTGTTGAATTTTAGCATATATATATATTAGATATAATTATAATCGCGATGAAGTTATCATCGATATATCTAAGTAATCAGAATTTGAATGAATAATTGTCCTCATGCTTTATGCGCAATAATTGATTGTTAAGAGGTAATTTTCATCGCCAACCATGGCCGAGCCTCCCCATAGAGAGTACCTTCTGTCATCGGAGTATAGGAAATTCACCCTAACTCCATTGATAAAGTCTAGAAAAGGGATATGTGAACTGTGGGAGTATAAAAGGCCACACTGTGCTATGATATTACAACATAAAAATGCTTTAAAATCAGAAAATATATATATATATATTCAAATATCATCATGCTATTTCGATACATTTCCTATCCTTCAATTTGAAACAAAATTGGAATTGAAAGCATTCAAGCTAAAAAAAAAAAAATCAGATTTACATATGAGAACAAAATAGTAAGATTCTAAATCTACTTTCAAGAATTAAACATTATAAGCCTATCTAATTAATTTCTATAATTTTTTTAAAAATATATTTACTCTTTGGAAATGGGATTTTTAAAAAACGAGACAAACACTCAGGAGTGAGGTGAAAAGAAAGGAAAAAAAAAAGTAAAAGGTGGAAATAGAACCAAAAAACCAAATTGTGAATGCAATAAAATCAGCTTCATATCTGAAAAAGGAAGCTTCCACTTTCCTGGTTTTTACAAGTGCTGATGTTTACTCCAATAATTTCACGTTTATATAATACTTCAATATTTGTTCACAAAAGTGTTCGCGTTTCTCAGATCAAATTATCATTACAGTACTGAAACCACCAGTGCAAAATTGCAGATAAAAACTTGAAGAATTCCCAACGTACTCACGTTAGGAACAAGCTGTCCTTTTTTCATGATATCAGTTAGTCTTTCTCCTCGTAACGAACCAGAATTGACTTCGTCCCGCAGTAGATCGCCTGTAGACAAATGAGTGAAACCATACTTCTGAACAATCCTTTCGCATTGTGTACCCTTTCCGGAACCGGGGCCACCTGCAAGAGACAGTGAAAAAATCATCAATATTCTACATAATTATGCTAATATTGATATCGAGGCAAGTTGTTCATATGAGTGGATTACGTATTTAAAAATAACTGCTTCAATTTAATTTAGTTTAGTTATATTAACGTCTTGTTGTAAAGTAACATAAGGGCTATCTTGGGATGGACCTCGTCATTTTGAACCACCATCAGAAGAAGATGATGATACCTGAGCTGGCACTTTCTTCTCCACACCATATCATCGAGAGGATGCTTGACCCTGACGAATTTAACATGCAAAACAAACAAAAAAACGTAATCGTTGGCGTAATTGAGCTTCGAACTTGAAAGCCACCAGTTCCAAAGCCTAGACCTTACCACCAGACCACCGCGGTCGGAAACAGCATTTAATCAGAATTATTTGAAAATAATTCTGATCAAAATATTAGACTGAATATTAGGCAAAGTATTAGACTATTTTGAAATATAAAGCTTTTTTCAAACGATTTTACAGATATCTATTTGCAGGAAAGAAATAAAAATAATCAATTTTAATTCATAACTTATACATTTGCTTATATTATATATCTTTTTTTCAAACCACGGTTACATGTACCATGTTTTAAAAATATAAAATCTTTACACAAAAACTAAATGGTTATTTAACATAAAATTTTTTGGTGCTCATATTTTGTACATATATAATGTAAATGGCACATATATAATTTTAATTAAATGATACAAAACTTCGAATTCTCTGTTCTATAAAATTCAATATTAAGCGTTTTGTAAGATGAATGTAAAATCAATTAATTGGATGTTTCAAAGATGTTGTTTGGAGGATTTAATAAACCAGAAATGTCATCAAAAATAACGATTGAAATATTAATTTTATTTTATAATTTGAAATATCAGAAAGTAGTTATGTATCTCTTAAAAGTAATGAAAAAAAAATAACCGTTCGTCGTTAAATCATTAAAGAGACCTCGTGTAAATTTAGCATATAAGTTTTTTTAAACTTCCTTAAATAGAATAGAATTTTACTTAAAGTATGTTGTAATTGTTTCCTACAACTCTAATCCAATTAATAGTAAGAGACCTATTGCTTCTAGGTGCTGTCACCAAGAATGTAGAATCTATTTGGCATTTTGCCCTATCGACGAAGTAGATCTATTCTTAAAGCCAAACGACGGTTTTAGTTTTCTTTCACACTGTAAAACTTCCAACACTTTCACAACAGAAGTCTGAGAAAGACTCTTTAGTTAAGATAATTCTTTTTTTATCGATATTACTAATCGCAACTCTTTAAGTTTTCACTCAAGTGAAGGGGGAAAAAAACCCTCGAAGGATTCATATTTTAGGTATATTCTTAAGATAAATAATTTTTTCATTAAAAAAAGCTATTTTGGTTTTTAAATCAACATAGATAAACATTGTTTTAAAGTTAAGATATTCGTTATTTCAAATGATATTAAAATAAATATTTGTAATTCGATTGTAATTTATATTATTCGCAAAATTTTCAAAGTACTTTAATTTTAAATTCTTCCAAAAAATGTTTCTTGTATATTTTAAAAGGCAACGCTTCAATTTTTTTATATTTTAAAAAAATTGAAAAGCAAATAATTGCCATTTGATATATCAGTTTACTAGGATAACATTACATATTAAATGTTACCATAAACAATTCCGTAATTTTTTAAAAAACAAACAAACAAGAAATTGCAATATGTAAAACATACATAAAACTGTCACTATTGCACATAAATAGGGAATTAAGAAAAAATATTTTACTTTAATTTAAATAAAATTATTTTAAGAAAAAATCCGATTCGAATTTATTTTTTCGTTTGTTTTGAGGGATTTTTTTTTCATTTAGATATTTTACTCCCCCTCGGAATATGGTTGTTTTACTAATTTTAATAAATTAATATGGATATGAGATGACAAAATAGAATGATACCGATTTGATATAAGGCCCGATAAATTGCAACAAGATGATGCACGAGCTATCATACTGACTGAACAGCATTAAGCATTTTGTTTTAGTTTATATCATTTTTAGACCTGCAGTCAGTCGATAAAAATATTAAAATATAATCTAAAAAGATGAAATATATTTAGTGTAATGATCAGAAATTGATAAGTGCTTTGAAAATACAGCTAAAAACTAAACAAGAATTAAACTACTGGATGTTCCTAAAAATTACTACTTTGAAAAATTGTTAAAAATAAATTAGTTATGCATCAATATTTAATTAATTAATACATAATAATCCTTTAGTAATTAATATATTAATAATCAATGGAATTAATGCGCATATTGTTTATCTTGACGGTATTAAGATTAACACATGATTAAGACGAAGGAAACATTAAATCTCTTTTTTGACACATACTAAATTTTATTCTCGATTCACTAATTTTATTTGTTGCTAGATTTAATCTTTCTCAATTGGGAAATATCAGAAACTGTCTTTTCTAGCTGAGCAAACTCCAATCAAACGAAATGAGAATAGCCATTTGAAACAAAATGTTGCTGAATACAAATTGATGTGCTTAGTGATATTTGCAACACCATCGTAAGATATTGTCTAAAAAGCTTGGAAGTAAAAAAAGAAAACTACAAAAATTTCGAGTAACAGTTACTCCAAGTGTCTATGCATGTTAGGTTTAACTTGAATAAACATTAGTATTATAAGAGAAATTAAAAGATTCTATTCAGAATAAATAAAATCTCTAGAATAATTCACTTACAAGGATTTCGTGTTCTTTAGAATCATCTTTACAAAAATTTAGTTAGACAAACGAGAATTCGATTAAGTAAGTTACTATAACTTATCCTTCACCAAGTTTCTGTAAAAAACGAGTGGTTTTTATGCTCACAAGTTTCTGATTCCAGAAACACATTTTTGAAATTGATGTGATCGAAATCATTCCCAAGTTACTAAGGAAAGCAAAGCAGGGAAAAGTTTTACCAAAATTTCTGACCAGAAATATCAGCTTAAAATAGCTCGAGAATTTTAACTGAAAACTGCTAGATCGATTGCATAGCGACACAGTTGCTTGTTACGGAATTTTTTTTCGACTAGCCTCAACGGCGTCTACTTATTCCAACAAGAAAACAGATTCCCGTTACGTGAGGACGGAAAAATACGGATAGCAGGCGTCTCCTGAAATGGATAATCGATACCCATAAATATTACATTAAGATCTGCATTTATAGATGAACTCGGGGGATATGTGACTTTTTGTTTAATAAAATCTCATATTTGAACTTTATTCTAGAATACGGCTGCGTATGCAGACCATAAATTGTTTTTTTAAACATTATTTTACGATTGTGAAAACTTTGGCAGGGTAGTTTTTTTTAAATATTCCTATTTTTTGTATTATTTATTAAATATATTTAATAAAAACATATAAATAAAAAGATAAAATGAAATCTTCAATCATAAATCTCAAGTTATTGCGTGACAATATTATTATTTTTAAGTCATTATTTATCTAAATTAATTTGAGACACTAACCAATTCAGTCCGGTTTGAAACTATCACGAGACACCTCTATCGGTCTCTATCCTTCTTACTTCGTATAGGCATATATATTGATATAATAACTTTTATAAACTTTCATTTTCAATTTTTCTAGCTAGCAATAAAGTTTTAGAGCTCGACTGATTTGGAGATAAAATTACGGCTATGATGTCATGGTTTGTCAGAATTTTAAAAACGCATCTTCTTTCAAAGAAGCATACGTAATAATAAAGCAATTCTGGTAAAAGCGGGTCAATCTTTTAAAAACGCCTCTGCTTTCAAAGAAGCATACGTAATAAATAATATTGGAATGCTGGTAAAAGTAGGTAAAAATATTTTTTGCCCTGCAAATTTCGGAGACATCAAAACTTCCTAACTGTTTTTATCATGTTCTTACATAATAAAAGCATTGTATCAAAAGCTATTTAAAAATTTCATTTTTTTACATTTATTGACAGTGAACTTTTCATTTACATAATTTGTTTGATTTTTCTTCGTCAGTTCACACAACAAACCTTTCATTTACATAATTTGTTTGATTTCCCTTCGTCAGCTCATATAACGAACAACTATTTAAATGTACTTATAAAATAAATTTGAATGAGGAAATTTCTGTACTTTTTATTTTCTCGTGTATGAAGTATTGAGAAAGTATTGTAATTTAGAATTTTGAATTCGATAATTTGACAAATCTTCACGTTTTAAACCTAGATAAGTTCAAAAAAAAGTTTTTTTTTTTAAAGTCTGTCTATCTGCGACAAGGTAACTCAAAAATGTTTTGAACTACTTGGATAAAATATGATACATGGTCGTTACACCAAATTTATAGATTCTATAAAATTTTGTACAAAAATTCCATATGTCCAGCTGTTTAAATGTAAGTTAATGCGATAACTATAAAATTAAGGGAGCTGTAAATAAAAATGCAGTTAACAGATTTAACCTCTAAAATGTAAAAATCTACAAATTTTGAGCTAATTCCAAAAAGTTATTTACTGTCTGTCGGTCTATATTTCCAAAAACATGTAAACGCGATAACTCAAAAATGAAGAAACTTAAATATATGAAATTTGGTATGTGATTTTGTGACAACAATTGTAAAACTGTGTCAAATTTTTTTTCAGTCGAATGCGAAAAAAGCATTTAAAACACAAATTCGATTTTCGGATACTACTAACCATATGCCAGGGATTAATCGCCAAGGATCACCGATAGATTCATTAAAAATTCTCAAATCACACCAAAGGTTAATATCTCACTATGTCATTGGTTCGATTGATACGGTTTTCTTTACCTAATAAGAGTGACATAATATAAATAAATTCTAATGTAAAGTTTTTCGAAATTAAAAAAAAAATTATATTTACTATAAAATTCAAAATCTGAAAACATATTCACAACAAAAAAATTTACAGAAATAACAATGTAAAGTTACAAATAAACAAATTCATGCATCTAAACTCGAGAGAAATCCACACAGCATCTACTCTGATTAAAACTCTTCGAACAATCTTAGCACATATTTCTGTCTTACGGAGAAAAAGCTGAATCAATTTGCTTTTTTTAATACTTTCTAACCACTACTTGGAGAATTTAAAGAATGAATAACATATCGAATTGGTTTTCACGAAATGCACTCGAGTACTTCCAAACTTAATTTTTTATTTTATTCAAACATTAGCAACTGACTAGAAATAGTAAAGGACATATGTATGGTTCGTATGGGTAAAAGGACAAAAAAATCTTTTCTACTAAAATGACGAAATTAAATAGGATGCCATTAAAGAAAGATTTTCGTATTAATGATCGCACAAAGCCCTTTGAACAAGCTAAAGCGATTCGTTTAAAAATAAATTGTTAAAATCAAGAGCCTAGAGAATTTCATATGGGCTGATGCCTACTTGGTGTAAATTGAGAGAGAAGAAAGACTTGTGTGCAATGAAAAATATCCCTAATAGAACCCTAATCCAACATTTTAAGTTAGAAGAAAATTAAGCCCTTATTTTCTTTATAAAATGACTTAATTCTTTTTGTTATGATGTTGTAAATTTTCAAAATGAAATAGTTTATACTATACATACAATATAATTTGTCTTTACTTCACCGTTTAAATGCGTGTGAAAAATAAATCAAAATTCAGAGAATGGAATGCATTTATATTATGCACATTGATCCAATATGATCAATTTCTTATTTTATAATTAGTATATAAGATAGCGCATTAAAATATAAAATTGCATTACCGCATTAATAAATATTATGGTTTTTATGTATTACAAGTATTTTTCCAAATTTTTCAAAAACTAAACACTTTATGAAAATTTATCCGAGCCAAAAATTTTAAATTTATTACTTAAGGACTCAAGCAGAAAATTTTTGATTTGAAAATATTTATTGATTTATACAGGAAAAAAACTCCTGGAACGTAAGCAAGAATATTCAATACAAAGTTATTCTTAGTTTTGATTATTAATTTGATTAAAGTTCTATAAAACTCTATCAAGTATATATTTTATTCTACTCTATAAAATCCTGTACTAGTCTTATAAAAAAAGAGGCTATACAAAGGATATTTTTAGATTGGCCTCATAAATCTGAACAGTGGTCAAATGACAGAGATAATACTCGATCCGGTATACAACTCATCCAAATTTCCACGCTTTGCTAAAATGACGATATCTGATCCAATATAAGTTTATTAATCAATTGACATGCGAATTTATTTAACTTTCTAATTAGATAACTCATCCTATTTTGGTAATTTATTGTTAATTTGATTTTTAAAAAAATAATGTATGGAGCATTTGGGATACCAAATCGTTTCATATTGTTTTTTTTTTTTTTTTCGTATTTTAATACTTAATTCTGTGGCTTAATTGCAGGCTTGAAAATAAAAATTCAGAAATTCGATGCGTCATTGTATGCGAAGTGATTAAACAAACACCAAACCCGAGTGCCACAATTTTGTTAAAGTCGGATATTGAATCTGCGATTCGCTGCCTCTGAATATCTATTACAATGGCTATTCAAAACTTTGTTCAAATAATTAGTTTCATCCAAAGTATCTTAATTTTGGGTACTTTTTCGTTAACCGGAAGCCAGTGAAAAATCGCCAAATTTCTTACAGCAATTTTAAAGCGAAAAATCGTTAAATAATGTATAATTCCCCCAAAACATTTTTGGCGAATTTTTGCTGGCGCTCGGCTAAAGGAAAAGTAACTAATTTTGTAATGGCGAAACTTATGTTAGACATCAAAATTAATTCATTTAAATTTTAAATCAAATTTTACCTAAAAGTGTTCATTTAAATTGTATCGAGTATTGATATCAAAATGTCAATTCTAGGATTTAAGGCGTAAATAAACTAGTTTATTAACCTTCCGAAAGTTCACCAGTTTATTAACCAACGTGGGTGTGCCGCAAAAGAAATTAAAACGGGTTACTGTTAGCGTTTAACTTTTATCACGTAGTTTAAATAAACTGTTTTAATTATTTCGTTATGAGCAATTTCTGCTTCGTAACTTACTTTCATTTCGCTTTTATTTATTAATAAAGAATGACAAATGCCGACATATTGTCTATAAGAGGTACTTTTCCGTTAAACCGGGCGGCAGAGAAAACTCGTCAAATAATGTGGTATTCCGCCGAATTCCTTACAGAGATTTTAAAGCGAAAACTAGCTAAATAATGTAGAATTATGATTAATTTCTTTGGCGATATTCCGCTGCCGCCCGGCTTACGGAAAAGTACCCTGTAAGATTTAGTTGCAGATATGGTTACTTGCTGGTGCTAAATTAAAGTCGCATATCTAAAGAATGCGAGTGAATTTCTGCGATTAATTTGGAATTTCTGTAGAGATTTATTATACCAGTATAAACTAGTGAATAAATTATGGGTATTTTTTGTTACAGCTGTATAAAATTATGCTCGTGAGCTAAAAAATTCACATTGACTTTGTAAACAGCAGATTACGAAATTGAATTATTTTTAAATCGTCGTTCTTAAATACAAAAATTTCAAACTATTTGAATAATGCTTGCAAAAATAGAGTGCAGATAATCCTATTTTTTAAAGTTTTTTTTCTTTTAAAGGTATAAAATTTTTTCTTTTCCAAATTGTTGCAAAGATGGAGGGAGGGGAGGGGGGAGACACAAAGATTATTCTATGTTATATCTAATTTTAAGAACAAAAATCTAGGAGAATTTAAATAGAATTTATTAAGTAATTTATTTCTTACTAACCTTATTTTCAATAATATGGAGTTTAATATACATTATTAAAAATATAATTTAAAAAAATTTCAAAATTAAAAAAACCACAATAAAAGATTTAAATCAAATTACATTTAAGAATTTTTATTCTTATTTCGAATTTTGCACTTATCCGTGTTTAACTACAATAGATTAATTCTACTTTTAAATAATATTCAATGAAATAATTTAAATATACTTCGAATAACTTAATAATAATTATATCAATCCGTAATTACAACGTTCACTCGAATTTGTATAAACAAATGAGGAAGTATTAACTTACCTGAAAGTTGAATGACAGATTTTCTACCAAAAAGCATTAATTTTCTTATTTTTCTAAGCATTGTATTTTCCATTTCTTTTCTTTTTCCTTTTTTATCGATTCATTATTCCTTTAAATATATCAATAAACAAAAAAACTAACGAACATTGAAGCTATCTAACTTTTTTCATATTAATTAAACTCATTGCGCAAGAAGGCATTCCATTAGTTCTAATATTAATTTGTACAATAGTATTACAAAATATCAGTATAAATCTATTTTTAATACAACTGAATATTAGTAATCTAAGTTTTACTAATATTAGTATAAACTTATACATTAATATTTCTAAATACTACCGTTACTATATATTAATATAAATCTATAAAGAGATTAATCATATTAGTACTCGATTAGTTCTAAATCTTGCGAATTTTTCATGCTTGAAATTTTTTCAGTACGAATTGAATAGCTATTCTGATTGCAATTATTAGTATAGGAAAAATGAACAAAGGGATAAATATAAAAATTGCATTATTCGATAAAAATATTGTTCACGAAAGAATTTTTAATACTTTTAACGAACATTAAAAATAATAAAAACTCATTTCTATTTATCCATTTAGCAAAAAGAATGTTTTGATAAAATAAGTAGCATTAACGATATCGAAATTCTTACATCAAGGTTTTGGAATTATAATATTTGACATTTCATTCGGACTTAAAAAAAAACATAACAAAAATTAGAAGTAAATTTTTATTACTTTTTCTGCTACTTTAAACTTCTGTAAATAAATTTCAGAACTATGATCACAATTATTTTATAATCTTTAATAATTATGGTTCATAGATATATTACCTATTTGTAATAAGATTAAAAGTAATCTTACCAATGACAAATATCACTGGAACTTTGATTTCCTAAAAATAAAGAAAAAAAAATCATTATTTTATATATAAGAAAATATATGTATATTACGTTCAATTTAAAAATTCGTTTACGAGTAGTATTAAATTTTTATTTAAGAATATTTTTAAATCGATATATGTTTTCAGAAAAAGAAGGTAATAAAATTATGGAAAATGCAACATTATAATCATAATTAAAGGAACACACACATTGTGAAGTAAAACTCTGTGGCGGGAAAGCTTGGAATGACAATATAACAACCAAAATATGCCAAAAGATCAGTTTCATACAAAACGATGAAGAGCGTTTTAACTTACCGCCATGCTTTCCCCAGCTGTTGGTGAAAATTAGGTCAACAATACGAGGGGGGTGACCTTAACAAGCCGATAGAATACGACAATCTTGCGTCTGCGCTTTCCCAGCACAACTCTCTGAGCTCTCAAACGATAAATTAAAATTATTTCCCGGATGTAGTGATGCCATCTGGTGGCAACTAATGATGCTTAAAGAAATGCAATTATTTGTGCAGTACTTAAGAGTTGCATAAGTAATAAGTTAATTATTAATTTTTTTCAAGGAATAAAAAAGTATTTTTTAAAATTAATTAAATTATTTAAAGTTTTAGTTTGGAATGTTTTTATTTATATTTCTAACATTTATTTGTTTAGATATTCCCAAATTCGCTACGTAGTGTTATATTAAAGGTTTTTCATAATATTTTGTATCTGTCGTTAGGGGATTAATTTTAAAAGAGACATTTATTTTTTAAAGCTGTATTTCATGCATTAAACATCACTACCCAATTTCAAGAACACGTTCTAATGACGAAAGACGAATTGTTTTGTTTCTTATGTTTAAATAGACTTTTTATATTTTCTTTATGCACTGGAAAGATTGTTTTCAAAACAGGCTTAAAAAAAAAAACTAATATTCTGAGTTATGCACTTTTCCCTCTAAAATGTGCCTGTTTTTCAACAGATTGAGCTAATAAAATAAGTAGAAATATTTTAACCATCATTCAATATCAGCATTTAGCATGCTGTAAAATGATTGATTTGGCTTCCTAATCAATAAATTTATAATCATATTAACTCGCTTCTATCAGATTTTGTAAATGATTGCTTATTTCTGCAACATTTATCGCATTTTTCTTTTACATTATAATATTCGGTTTATCAGTTTTGACTACGATTATCGTTATTGACTACGTTATAGAGGTACAAAGAACAAAAATGTAAAATTAATAAACTATAATTTCATTTTCTCTGTAAATTTAAAGAAGCATAAACAGCAAACTATAAATTTGTTTCAAGAATTTTTTTTTTCACTTTGATGGCAATTTGGCATGAATTATAGAATTATGCGTTAAAATCTCATTTAATAAAAGGCAACTATTGAAAAGTAAAAATGTTACGTCATAAGCTTCGTTTGAAAAAAAAATCACTTTTTAATTTAATTTAATTATAATACTTAGTTATTTCGACAAAATATTTCATTGTATTTTTATCAAAAATGTAAATAATTTAATTAATTGGAAAATCTTTTAAATAAAATTTAATAAAAAGAAAAATTAACGGACAATCGAATCACAATGATACGATGAAACATAACTTACATTATTGAAACATCACACGATAACATTTTAGTCTTAATTTATCTGATTAGTTAATTTATTTTTTCAATTTATTGTTACGTTTATAGCAGAGGTAATGGACAGATAAAACAATATTGCTTGTGTAACCAAAGTCAGCATAAATAAATATAATAACTAAAAAAATGTTACTGCAAAATATACACAAAATAATTTTTTTAATTTATTGAAATTAGAAAAACAATTATGCAGAAATAAATTAGTCCTGAAATATATGAATTTATGAATTTTAAATTCACATATGAATTATTTTTGTACAATAATATGCTTTAAAAATATTGAGGAAAACACTTTTAAGCATTAATTAACTTTTAATTTAAATTTCTGAATAAAATTGATTAATTTTCAAAAATAGCAAACTCTTAGTCAGTCCCTACTTCCAAAATCTTAAATATAAGTTAACTTTGGTAGCTTTAGAATCAACAGTCTGTCTGGTAAAACATTTTGTATTCTTTTTCTTCATATATGCCATAATTAAAAAATATTATATCAGTCTATAGAAATGATTATTTTAATATTGGATTAAATTAGAATAATAGATTTAGTTTTAAAGCAAATTTGAATGTTCGTCAAAATATCGGTTTTTTCAGAATTCCTTCAATAGAATTTTTTTACTTGTAGAAACATTTTCAAACACATATTTATGCATATGTAATCTTTTTTCAAGAGTTTTTATTTAATTCCTCACATATTTGTAATTATGAATATTCGTAAATAAAATTCTGTAATTATGTAAGTTCGCTTGATGTCACGATCATGTGACAAATGTACATGCATATTTCATGCAACAGTACAATGCCTTACTTTGCACTCCAATGCCAAAATCTTTTCTTTTTTTGAAAGATATTTAATAGATACAGTAGTACGATGTATTCGAAAAGCTGAAATAAAAATTTGATACTGTTCTACACTTTTAATTACAAGATCACATACCAAATTTCATCCATTTATGTAAATGTGTTTTTTGAGTTACAGCATTTACATTCATGCGAATCTATAGATCGGCAGACGATCAACCCCTGAATGGAATTTGTTCAAAATTTGGTTAGATTGGTAAAATTTCGTTAAATACATGTACAAAGTTTTATTTACTTAGCTATTTGCATTCTATAACTATCATATTCGCTTGTAAGCGGACAAATAAACTGACTGTGTATGAATTTCGGAGCTATGAAACGGCAAGCTATGTCAAAATCGAATTTTTAAAAAAATATTCAATACATTCTTTTAAAATCATTTAATTTACAGAAAGTAAAAATATATCGAAATCGAAAAAATATATCACTATATCGAAACTTACGAAATAGTGATTAAATTTCTGCCCTTAATAACTCTGTATTCACATTTTAAATAGAAAAATCACTGAAACAAAGAAGTATTTAAATAATGATGCAACTTTTATATGATGACTAGCTGATACCCGCCTGCTTCGCTGGGCATTCTATCACCTTGAATTTGAACCTAGACTTATTATATTTACAACATGTCTAATTTCGAAATGATAATTAATGTAAATTTTAAAACTTTAAAGTGAAGGAATATAGCGCAAGTCAGTGAATCTGACATACTCAGATTTCCGCATCAGCCATGAGGTGCTGTGTAATGGGATGCGTTCCTGTTATTTAACGTGGCGGGATCCCCATTAAACCTACACCATAAAAATTGCTAACATAAAATTATTTATATATTTTGAAATTTTTTAAAATATTTGTTCATTTTTTATTCTATTAAATCAAATTTTTTAATCAATTATAATCATTTGTCATTGATTTTTTATATATAGCAATTTTTATAAATAACAACAACATTTTTATTTTTCATCACATAATTTATTTCTAGTAATTATAACATTTCCTTTTCATGAAACTTATAATAGCAGCTAAATATAAGACATAAAACTGTACCCGAATACACTTAATTTCATAAAACTACTCTGTAGACAACATTCTTCGTACGTTTTTCTGTTTGAAAACGATGAGATCCTCAGGTGAATTTATTCTTGAAAACAACACATAAAATTGACCATGAGAAAAACAGTCATTTTGTAAATCTACGCCAACTAATTTTAAACTCTGCCCTTGTGCTTTATGGATAGTCATTGCAAAGCAACTTCTAACTTGAAACTTCAACCTTTGAATTTAAAACTCTTATCTGATGGAATCATAGGGTTATTGGAATGAATATGTTTTTACCCTCCTATTTTCCTGTAAACTTTTTTGCTTCGATGATGTTTCTCAGCATAGTTTTTATTTGTAGTTTTAAATTACACAATTTTAGAAGGTTTAAATTACGCAACAACATTATTGGTGTATCGATTTTCAGATAAAAAATATGAGGTGGTACTCCCGCTGGATAAAGTATGTGTAGAAATCCATAGGAAAACGATCAGTGTCTTCTACTTCTTTTACTGCATTCACAGATTCATTGTTCATCTCTTCAGTTGTTAGTTTTTCTAACAGAAAGGTATTAATCCTAACAGATGATTTTTTTTGTAGTAGTCAGAATTGCTCTTTCTTACAACCACAAAAAAATGTTAATAATGTCATATTGAATATTCGGGTATACCCTATCAGTCAACGTTAGCAAATCGCCCTCAATATAACAGAAATATTCCGGAATGGAAACGTTTATCATGTCAACAGATAACCACAACGATTTGGCGGGGGAGGGGAGATGCAAAAAGATGAAAATCCATTGGGATATGGTTTGCGTAAAATCCATTCATAGTGAACATCTACATCTTGAAATGAATAACTATGCAAAGTTTCAAGTCAATCGAGTGTATAGTTTCCGAGATCTCGTAATGAGTCAGTAGTATTTCGCTCATATATATATATATATATATATATATATATATATATATATATATATAATATTAATCCAAAAAGAAATACAATTTAAATTAAAAAATATAACCAAAATTGATTTTTTAAAAGGGTAATGGTCGTCATCGAAACGTTTACCATGTCAACAGATACCCACAACGATTTGGCAGGGGGAGGGGTTGCAAAAATATGAAACTCCGTTGGTATATGACTTACGTAAAATCCGTTCTTAGTAAGCATCGACATCGTGAAATGAGTAACTATGGAAACCTTCAAGTCAATCGGGTGTATAGTTTCGGAGATCTCGTGATGAGTCAGTGGTACTTCGTTTATATATATATTCTGCCATCAGACTGCAGTTTAATTCCATTATATAAAATGTAAGTCAATGACTGAAATAAATTCATACAGATATTTCATGGTAGAACTACATTTACATTACTAGTATAGTTAATGATGATTTAAATCTCTCGAAATTACGAGATGTATCCTTTGGGGCAGTTTTAAAAAAACTAAATAAATATTGTTATGAATTTTGTGTAAATATTTATGAATTTATTTTCGTTGAAAAAAAATTATTATAATGGAATTGCGCATCAGCGAGAAAAGATCTGTTCCAAGGGGATTTACAGCAGAAAATCGCCATATTTGACTAATTTGGTGTGTTTGTGACATAATGGGGTCGTTAGTGGTCTTAACTACACCTAAAATGTGTTATAGAAATCTGAAAAATAAAGATTTTTCCAAGAGAATGTTCCACACTTATCCGGAACGAGCGTGCGGTTTCTGCGTTTGCCCTGGCGACTTTGGTGGGAGCTATTTAAAGAGGAGGATCAGATCATTTCGGAGAACGAGCCACGTTAGTTGGCTTAGCTTGAGAGTTAATATTTGACATGAGTTCTCAATTTTTGCTCACAGAGGATGTTTTTCTCTGTGGTTCTGCTGCTATCCGTAATTAGCGGATTGAATAGAGTTAATTCGCTGTGCACTTGTAGCTTGTGTTACATTTATTTAATACACGTTTTCCTGGACAATGAAGTCTGTATCTTCGTATCGAAATGTGAGAATTTTTAGTAAAAATATGATCCGATCGTATTGAAAAGAAATCAATAAATCTGTGTAATAATAATAATTAAGCAATGAAATTATATCGAAGATTAAAATTTTTATTATTCTATAGCTCTGAAACTAGAATGAACACATTATTCATATGTGAGTAAATTGCTCTGAAGACTCACTATCAATAGAATAATTTGTATGTGGATCTCTAAGTTTCCGTTAATCGCAATCTTTTATATTCGCAAGCCATCTTAGTGCTTCTTCCGGATATAAAATCTATTTTGTATATTTTTGTCAATGAGAACCAATATTTGGTCAAAAACTTAGTGCAAAATGAAGAGCCAGGAAAATGCAGGAATGGGGCCCTTCATTTATTAGGATCCAGACCAAGAGATTTTTCAAGAGAATTCCATGTTATGCTACGTCATCTCAAAAAAATTTATGTATACCTGACAGACAGAAATGAATTCATTCTCTTTTTGGAGTGCTGAGTGCATTACGATCTGGTGATGCCTATTGTCTTTATGGATTTTCAACAAAGTTTTCTTTTTTTAAAAAAATTCAGCTACTTTTGATTTGGGTTTACATGTAGAATAAAATGTTGATTTTCATTATCATGTGTTGTACTTTCGCGGTACACGCTTTCTTGAACAATATAATCAAGTTTTGAAAAATCCTCTTTTCTAATAATAGTTACTTTAGCATAAACGAAGATATATATATATAGCAACATTGTCATTGACTTAAACTTTTGAATAACAAATTAAAGTTTTATTTTTAATTGAATTTTTGGAGATAAATCGCCAAATGTGACAATCTTCTGCATTGTTTTATAATAACCCAAAAAGCGAAAAACTGATGTCTCAAAAGCGATAAATCGCCAATTTGTTGAACAGCATTTTGAGGTTTAAAAAACCTCAAACCAAAACAACATTATGGGTACTTTTCCGTTAGCCGCGGGCATGCAGAAAATCAGCCAATATAGAATTCCGCCACCTTTCTTACAGCGATTTTAAAGCAAAAAATCGTCAAATATAGAATTTCGTTACCTTTCTTGGGCGATTTTTCGCTTGAGCACGATTAACGAAAAAGTACCACATCATGTTCTCGCATTATAAAAACTTGAATTTGTAATGCATTAAAAACAATCAACAGATGCATGCATTAGCATTATTAACTGAATTTAATAGAGGATTCAAAAGATATATTCTTTAAACTCCAAGACAAATCATGGACATGCACATCTATAAGAAATACTCTAGTATAGAAAAGGGTGGGCATAATGATGCATATGGTATGGGAAAAAGTCATTTTTTCATTTATGTCTTTTTTTAAAGCACAAATATTATAAGCGAAGCAAAGAAAATGGCTTATCTGTAATGTTGACAGAAAACATTACAAATGACTTTTATGTGTATGGCAGTCGAATCAGATAACCAATTTGCTTAAAAATGCAATTGTTAAAATTTTATTTTGAAAATAACCTAATCCTTGGAGTTTTACTTATTTTAATCAGAAAGTAATTATAATTTCTTTAGAAGAAAATGTTTAGTGGCTTTTGTCAACTAATTTGTTCCAGAGTACATGGTTTTTAAATTCAATTTCTAAAACATAATTAGAAGTGAATGATTATCGCAATATTTTTTAAGCATCTCAGTGTGACAGACAGACATGCATTATGTTCCCCTTATTGTATATATAATGAAAAAAACCTCATTGGAGTTAAGAATTTTTAAAATTATGATTTCACAATAATGATGAATTCTGAACGCTTAGATATGTTTGCAAAAACACAAAAGTGGTTGAGTTGAAGTGGGCTGTATGTTCTTGCCTTGATGCTGTCTCTAGGGGTGATACACCTTTATATGAAATAAAAATTGGCAAGATCAGTAAAGTAGTTGTGATTGTGAGACAATCGAAGGATATAATTCAACAACTTAGTTAAAGAACTACTAAAGTATACATTAAGGAAAAATACTGAACACACTCTATGGTATTACAACTAAAATGAAACAAAATGTTTTTATCAAATTCAATACACCAACTTTTAATTAAAGGAAAGTATGATGGGAATGCTTTATGCAACAATGAAAATGGTTTTAATTTCAAAATTTGAATAATATCACCTAATGTTATGTCAGAAAATAAATTTATAAAAAAAATCTATTAAAGTTGGAATAGGATATATACAATGTTAAGCTACCAGGCAAATGAATTCTTCTTCCAGAAAATATTAACTAAAAGTCACAATTTCACTAACTAAAATTCAAATGGAAAATTTTCTCACTGATATATATCATTACCATCTAAAATACATTTTCAAACAATCTGGCAATTATAATTTCAATAAGCACACACTGTAGCTAAGTTAATGAACCAACTTGTTTTCAAACTATATTCTTAATTTTTACGCATTACGGTGAAGATTAAAAACTGTTTTCATTTTTAGATTTTACTTAACTATTTATGAGTGTGTTCAGTCAAAGTAGGAAATAGATGCAGAAATCAAACAAGTTTAAAAATTCAATTGTTAATAGGTATATATTTGGAAAATCATACTGTATTTTTTAAAAATCATACATCCAGATAGCCAATATTTTTAATTAAATGCATGACATTAATAAGATGCTATTAAAATTTTCTACAAGAATAATAATGAAATATTTTAAGATATAGAACAGAAGAAACATTGTTTATAAACTTAAACAGAATTGAATAAATTTTTAATTTATATATGACAATTTATGTTAAACAATACAAACTATTCATGAGTTTTCTTTCTTACGGTTCGAATTAAATTCATTATTCATTCATTTTTGTACTCAGTTTTATTTAAATTAAGATAGTCTTGTTATCTGTAATCAATATTACTTTTTACAAATCATAAATAGTGAAATCAAAATTTTATTCAGGAAAATGATGAAGTTAAGAGTTAGATATAAATCTACTCCTCAATCATTTTCCAGCTCAAGTTGTAATATGCTTAAAAAAGGAAGGAAGGAAAGAAAGAAAGAAAGAAAGAAGGGGGGGGGAGAGGAAACATTTCTAAAAAATTAATTCAATTTACTTAACAGTATTCAGATAATGTTGCTATTTAAGTAAATGCAAAGACAAATACTAACATTTGATGATTATTAAAAGATTATTCCAGTGAAGCAAAGGAACTTATACAGATACACTTAAAAATAAAATAAAAGATTGATTTCAGAAATCATTTAGTATGTTGAATAAACACTTGATTTGTTTATAAATGCATAAAAAAACCAAAGCTTTGTTATAGTTTAAGACAAAAAAAAATCAAAATATTTAGATTTTTAAAATTTAACTTGAAAAATTTTAATAGAAAATACGGCAACCTTCTTCTCAGCAGCTGATACATTTTATATAACATTCATATTGCTTTCTCCTATAGTAAAACACATTATATGATTACAGCATATACTGATATTTTTTTGCAGTTTCTGATACAAAGATAGCAGCAGCAATCAGTTGGTAAAATAGGCTGCCATGGATAAAAAGCGAATTTAATAATGAATATACTTTTCACAACTATCTATAATAAAAATGATCATCTGTGACACATGCATCATAGAACTAAATAAATATTTAAAATGCATAGAAGAAAATTAACATGCAATTTGCTAATCAACAGCTCTTTCAGAGATATCTAAATATAAGGATATAACCAAAGTAAATAATTACTGATCTATTAGTCACTTAAAAGGTTTAATTTTTCACATTCGAAATTAATATTTTTCAAAGAAAAATATTTTATGGGATTCTTGTAATATGAGTTTTATTTTAAAAGACTATGAATACTATAAATATTTAAAAGGGAAAAGAAAGAAACCTTCATTCTTAAGCATTTTAATCCAGTTTCTATTAATAAGTTTCAGATATTTTTTTTTATCATATTAAACTTTTAGTCTATACATACCATTCATAATTTAAACAATCCTCAGTATTAAAAAAAGAGTTTTTTTCTTCTAATTTAATGGTCTTAAATCCCAGTTACAAAATTTGCCACAAAAGAATAAAATAAAGAGAGTGGGGAAGGGAAATAATTTTCATAGAACATAAATTTTTTAATGTTTATAAATAAAAATTGTTATGTTAAAATAATAAATATTTTGAATCTCAAATATTTAAGATTAAGATAACAGTAATAATGACTTAATAACATCAGGTTAACAAAAGAATATTGAATTATTAATCAAAAACTTCAACATAAAAAAAGTTTAAAACATTAATAAGAGTATAATATTTTTTTAAAATCATGATATCTTTATAAGTATATTTTTTCTCTCTTGAACAACAAAATTCAGATGTTTAAACTAAAAGAAAACCAGCAACACATTGATTTCGATAATTTTAATAAAAAGTCCATATTATTCTAGTTCAAACACTTTTTAAAAATATACAGAACAAGAATAAGGATTAACATTCACTATTGACGGAAAACTTCAATTTGTTCCAGAGGGCCTGAAAAAAAAAAAGTAAAATAAAATAAAGTATTACTCAAACAAAAGTAGGAAACTGATCACATATAATTCTAAGATTGGGGATTGCAGTATTAAATTTGAGATCCTTTTTATCTAACTATTCTGTTTTTTGTGTATTTATATCAGGAGAATAATTTGGCTAGCTCTTTAAGAGATATATTCCTTAATATTTTATGATTACAATTGATGCGGGTTTTAAAATAGTAAAATACCAGAAAAAAATCTTTAACACAATGTAGACATATGAATTATGGTTTGAAGAGGAAATTATCAAGCATATACAATAAGAAATTAGTTATTTTTGAATTTAAAAAATACCATATATCCAAATAATTAAACTATAAGATATAAACCAAAAGGTCATCTTTTCCAATGGTTTATTATTCTGTAAACAAAGAATATCATAGGTTCAAGCCATTGAAATGATTTTAAAAATGTATCCAAATATGTCAAAAATTAAATACAAAACCAGGACCTCGAGATTCAAAAGAATATAGAATTATTTAACATAATTATCAGGATTATTTAGGTTAGATGATCTAGATATTTTATTTAAGAATATTTTAGAAAATATTGATTAACTTAAGTTTCTGATAAAGTTCATGATAAAAAAAATTAGAAATTGAGATAATCATATCTATAATTAACTGTAAAATTATGTAAATTTCTATTTCATAATATAAATACTTTCATTTATTTATGTGAATAATATATATGCTATATGCAAATAAAAATGCAAAATTTTATGTAAATTACATAATTTTCTCAAATTTTAAATACAATTCAATATTATACTAATTTAAACATTAAATATATTACTATAATTTTGTATAAATAAACATAAAAAAGAGAATTAAAAAATAATATAAATGTAAAGTCTTGCACACAAGTGAAGGCTAATGGCAAAAGCTGTCTTTTAAAATTAAAATTTTGAGAAATGCAATTTGTAAAATTATAAAAGTCTAATTACAAAGGCTTGATAATTATCTAAATAAATAATGCTTTCTTATTCCTTCAATTCCAAATAAATCTTCTGTATAATATTTCTGCCCTTCTCAACAAATTGCAGCATACAATAAAACTACTTAATTTAATAGCCGTGCTGTTATCACATACGTGGATATTGCTAATGGCTTTTATTATTTTATATTATGCCCCATAATACGATACTAACAACAAAAAACACTTTTTTCAGCTTTTGAATAAATGAATACATAGAATAGAACATTTATAACTTTTCATAAAATGGTTTTGCCACTGACATGCATATTTTATAGCAATTTTGATGCAGCACCACATTATTCTAGGTCAATGTATTAAATTTGCTATGATGGCATTAACAATGAGCCAATGTCAAATAATGCCAAATAAATTAACAATACTACAGAAAGTTCCTGAAAAATACAATTCATAATTATATTTTTCCCATAAAAATATGTATACAAAATGTTTTTATGTTAAATATCATTTCAGATCAGTTCATATCTGAGAAAAATACAGAATTATTTATTCATTTTTTATTTTCATAAATTCTTTATCTGAATGGAAAAGGCACCAAACTCTCATAATCACTTGTCTACTTAATATGAATATATAAATGGGCTGATTATAAAGGAAATGAATACTTACTTGGCCCATTCTACACTTAAAATAAGATTATCATAACCAAATCCATCAACACTTTGTATAGCTCTAGCAGCATCTTCCCGACGGTGATAACTGATAAAAGCAAAACCCTATAATAAATGAAATAGTCAGCCATAAGAACAATGTTGGGGAAAAAAGGGATATGTAAGTGAAATGTAATGGTGATAACAAAATGATGTTAATTATTTTATTTTGATGTAATAAGAGAAAAATAATTAAGGCATATTATTAGCAAGGAGAGTTAAGAAAACAGATGGTACTTTAGTGCTATTTTTTGACTATACTCTTTTAGGTAACACATTAAAGACTAACAGATCAATATACACCTCAATAATGGTCTGTTCATTTTAACTGCTGCAAAACCCTGAGAAAAGAAAACACTAATGTGGTCCAGTTTCTATAAAAGTACTATAAGGAAGAAAATTATTTCCAATACATTGTAGACAAACCAGATTTCTAACTTAGATTTTGAAGTTCACTTTCAAGATATAAGATAATACACTTTCTTATGAGCCAAGATTTCATAGACCAAAAAGGATTGCAGTATTAATCAAAGAATACTTAGCTGTTTTAAAATTGAAGGGAAAAAGAGAGGAGATAAGAAGGAATGTTCTTAAAATTTTATAGATCAGAGTGGAATAATAATATAAAACATAAATTTGATAAAATTAGATTAATTAAAAATTATAAGAATTTGTTCTATCTAGAAGTATATTCAGATATAACTTACTTTTGACTGTCCAGTAGATTTATCTTTTGCCAAATAAATTCGAGCAATTGTTCCAAATGGTCTAAATAGTTCTTGCAAATCAGAGTCTCTTACATCTTCAGAGAGATTTGTTACCCTTATGGTTGGAGTTTCATCTGATATGATACAAATTAAAATAAAATATGAAACTTTTAAATCAAAACTAATTCAAAATAATTATATGTAGAAATTAATAAATTATTCAGCTTATGAATGAATTAAGAACCCCTTTACAAAATAATCAATTAACAGCACTTAATTTAATTTTTAAAAAAATTTTAAACTATGTTTGGTCCTCATTCAAAATAAAATTTCATATTTGTTTTGAAAAATTTATTAAACTGCCTTAACAATTCCAGGTGAAAAACATTCATTTCTTTAAATAAAATCATTACTTAACATTTTTACTTTAAAAAAATCATGATCTCTATAGCTAATTTGAAAAACATGAATATTGAATGAGAAGTAAAGGAAAAGAAAAAGTTTTCTACATTAAACAAAACATTTAATTGATAAACAGTTATAAACTTAATTAATTTTGTATCCTTCTCTATACCAAGAATCACTGTACATAGATAATATATAAAATTAAAAAAAAAAACGTTTCCAAGTAATATTTAAAAATAAAATTTTATGAATTTCAATAAAACATATTATATTTCTTATATGTAAAAAGGAGGGGGAAAAAAGGATATTTTAACAAAATACTTTGCAAAACTGTAAAAGAATTCTAAATATCATTAAAACAACTCAACAGCCAAGTTTATGACTTTTATACAAATTCTTCAAAGAGTTCAATAACAAATTACTACTCTTTTTGCCAGTATCATGCTAATATGATACAGCATAAATATGGAAAATAGTTAAATATATATAATTAACAACATGTTACTTTTTTTATTTAATAAATAATAAGAAATTAATAGTTTTAATCAAACTTGCTTTTACATATAAATATTTTTAAAAATTCCATTTATCATTACAAATAATGCAAGGCATAAAGTACCAACTTAAATTTAACAACAAAAAAATATATTATTGTTAATCTATTACACTTAAAATGTAAAAGAAAGCAAATAATAATAAACTATTAATTTCACAGAGAAATATACAATTATCAAAATATCTATAAAGAACCATTTGGTTTTAAATAACCAATTTTACTTAATGTGAATTAAAGACATTTCAAAAGCTTTCTGTTTAAAAGTTTGAGGATTCAATTTCTTCCTTCACTTTTTTTAAGCACATGAATTAATTTCATCTTCCTTTGTTTATTTTTATACCTAAACCAATAGTATATTTCACCTTTTCTTTTTACAATTTCACTTATCACCTTTCTTTTATTTATAGTCTTTAAAATGGCCCTGTGAATTTCTTAAGCTTAAAATAAATTATTTTGACACTTTAAAATTTATCTTATCACAGAATAAATAATTTATTATAACAAATTATTTGTTTCATCACTTGAATACTATCATAAATAGATCTTCTAACAAAATCCACTTTTTCTTTTGTCTCTCCATGTAGACACTGTAATAATCTAATATCTTCACCCTACATTACTGTAACATGGGAAAGTATCATCTTTAATAATGCATTTATATCAATATCATCTTTAATAATGTATTAATTCAAAAGTAGACTGTACCAAAATTTATTAACTCGTATCTTTGAAAAGAGAAAAAAACTTTCTGAAATGTTTGATATTGTTTCTGATGGAAATGAAATAGAAAATTGTTGAATGGGTGCTTAGCCTAAAATGCTTTTGTCACCATCCCCCATGTTTAGATATTTTTACCATTTTTTCACCTTTTCCAGATCGATAAAAATCTCTAATTTCTCAATTCTATCACCCTTCTACAGTAATTTTGGGTAAGTAATTACAAATATCTAAAAATGCAGGAGTTTCCAATCACATAAAAATTTATAAATACACAGAAAGTAAACTAGAAGAAAAATAAAAATACCTCTTCTTGATGGAGTCATTGATTCTCCTCGTCTATTAGCTCCTTCCCTCATGCTTGGGGGTACATATTTACCAGCCTTAACCTTTTCTTCAACCTGAGGATTAGCAGTAGGAGTTGCAGCTAAAAATAACAAAGTACCAAAAAGTAATTGAACGTGTTAAAATTAGGTAGGAAAAAAGTTGAATCTGAAATTTAATTATCAACACCTAAAAAAAAGTATTTACTAAAATTTTTCTTTGTAAAACTATAAAATCTATTTATAATTTTTCCATGGATAGATAAATAAGTAGCAATGATAATCATGCATTATTAAAATATTATAGAACAATCAAAAACTCATTTTATAAATTATATATTTCTAAGGGCACTGTATATATTAGTATATTATACTTGCTAACGCGCACATATTCAGATGATTTTATCCTATATAATTAATAGATTAATTTTAACATCAATAAAAACGAAATGTTTCCTCAAATCTTTCTACTAACTTATCAATATGTTTCAGCAAGTATTCATGATTTAAGGAAGTTATAAGTAAAATTTTCAACCAAATTTTTTTTTTGAAAACTTTAAATTATTACAATAAGCTGAAGTATGCAATGTTTAAAAGATATATTTATTTAAACGAAATTTCAAAAATGTAAAGAGGCTAAAAAAACTTGGAATCCTGGCTTAATTTGGACACTAAGATTTTAAAAAAATTAATTTTAATCTGAATTGCCCTTTTAATACATATGGATTTTCATACTTTTTTTCTGAACCTATAGATCCACACATATCTATCTTCATGGTCATTTGTTTTTGATAGCTAAATGTGAAAGTGAGAGAAACTAGCAAAATACACGTTATCTCAATGGATTATTTAGTAAAATCCACTTTTACCAGGGAGAAAATATTCCATAAAAGGAATTTAAAAAATTGCAATGATTTTTTGTACTCAAGATATATAAAAAACAAGGAAGGGGCATAAAACAAATTCAATAAAAAACCGATTTAAAAAAAAGACGCTATATTCAAAATAATGGAAAGTTACTAATTAATTGATTTTTAAAACAGATACATATTTAAAAGGAATTCTGTTTTAAATATATTAATGCAATAAATACATTAAACCATACCGTATGAAACTATTCAATAATTTTAGGATATATTCCTTTGAAATATTTCAGTAATTATAACCTCTAGAACTAAAAAACTTTTTTTACTTACATTAAAAAAATAAAAAAAGCTAAGTCATATGAATGAAAGAGATAAATAGAATACCAGAACTACAGTAAGTTAGATTTTAGCCAACAGATTAGACATCATAACTAATAAGTCATTTGATAATGATTACTAGTTATCATGCTGTATAAATTTGAACAAACAATTATTTTAAAACAAACTATTGATTGAATGAATTGTATCAACTGGATATATAAAGAATATATTTTACTCAAAACGGGAAATCTTGAATATGTAACGATTACATTTCATAAAATTTCAACAGTGCAATTTTGAATTTTAATTACAAATCTTTATCTTTGAATACTAACTCATATGATTTTAATAATCACTGAAGTATCTTGAAATTTATTTAATTGATCAAAAGAAAGCAATCTTCTTAAAATGTAATATAGGCAGGGATGTAATAAAGTACTTTGTATTTAATATTGCAACAACAGAAATAATTAACAAATTAAAAATGTTTATAAAGATAGTTTAAAAATGATTTAAAATAAATAATTATAAAAAACAATAATATATATGTACGTATATTATAAAAGTAAATACCTGGCTTAGCAGCCTCTTCTTTAAGCAATTCTGGCAAACTGCCAAGCTTATCTTTATATGGGCACTGAGTAGTCCAGTGGTCATCTTTACAAATACGACATTTTACCATCTTCTGACCTTTCAATTTTGCCAGAGGATCTTCTTCTTGTCCTTTTTCCTCCTGTATATCAATTAATACAATAAGGTTAGGATCAAATTCTATAGTCTGTTCCACTCTAACTTGGCAGTACAGTATATTCTACGCATGAGGAATTACAGTCGTTATCGGGGGAACTGGGTTACTTTGAAGTACAAAGTTACTAGAAATGCAAATCACTGGCTAAACTTTATCTTACAATTTTTTTGCCAAATATTAAGTATGTATTAACTTTATTATTTTAAATCAGAAAATTAATTATTTCCTTATTTTCATAATTTGTTCAACATTATTGATACATTTTAATAAATCATTCCCGTTATTTCATTTCGTTTCATTGTTTATCAAATGAAAATCTCAAGTCATTCAATATTCCGTATAAACAGTATTAAAAATATTAACTGGTAAAAAAAAAATGAGAATAAAAAAGTATGAGTGATGATAATGGTTGTGAACTAAATGATGCCACAATGGCAGGGATGTATAAGAAAAGCACACCAAATATTTGACCTTGAAGAAGATCAGTTTTAATCAAAGTGGAATTCATTATGTCAATCTTTTAGCATTATTCGTTTGCTTTATTTACAAAATATTAATAGGTTCTACCCTGAGAACAATTTCAAATACATGCTGACAGAAAAGCTATTTATGCAATGGTATTAATTGATAAATTTCTAATAATTTTGAAGTAAAAACTGATGGGGATTTCTTTTCTAGTGCAGAGTACATTTTTTGCCTTTTAAAATACTGTCCAGTAAGGGTGAAATAGAATATGGAAAATAATTTTAGTAGTTGAGTAATCTTTATCACAAAACTGGTTACTGATACATAATTACATATTAATAAGACATTTTAATAGCATTTAAATACTAACTTCTTTATTTGACAGGAACTGCATGAATATTTCTTCACATACTATTGTGTTAGAAGGATTGGGCCCAGGAGGATCATTGCCAGCTAGACCAAATTTCTTCCACCCCTTTAAAGACATTTATTTAAAAGTTAATATCATAAAACCAAGGATATTAGGGGTAAGCAGATAAGAGAGAAACTTACTTTTCGATAAGCAATGGACTTCGAAACCATTTTCCTTTCAATTTTATAATGTCTAATAATCTAAAATAGAATAAGATAGAATGAACAACTTTTTGCAAGCTAAATTACAAGTACAATCATCTTTAAATAACAACTTTTTTTATGTTTAGCTAAGTAAGAAAATAATAATAAATAAATGCATAGTTTTCTAGTAGATTTTTTTGTTAATGCCTTCTTCAATAAAATACCAAACCAAATAAAATCTCAAACTATCAAATAGAAAAAAAAAAAAAAAAGATACAAAAATTAGAACAACTTATAAATTGATAGCTTCTAATCTAATTTTATTCAAACATTTTAGAGGTACAGGAACTAAAAATAGTCAAATATTTTTTGATGGCAAATTAATTTTGGAAAAAAAAATTAAGTACTTTTGAGACATAAAAAAGAGTTGGCATGAACAATATGTGCATTTAAATTACAATAATGTAAGCAAAGGATCCTGTAACGCAAGAAGGGAAATAGATATAAAAATGATTTTTTTTTCTATATAAATAGAATTTCAAAGAAAGAATCAAATTTACAAGCTTCCTAAAAGAAGGAGATAATTTAGAGTACAGGAGGGGACTTTTAGGTACTAAAACATGTTTCACCTGTTCTCATTTTTAATTTGATAATAAAAAAACACTTTAAAATAAAAACATAAAATACAGATTAAAAACAAAAAAATATGCAATCTTCCAACATGTAAAGGCATTTTTTTTAAAAAAAATAAAATAATTAATCGAGTTTATTTGTTCAAATCTATATTTTCATACAAATGAAAATTTTAAGAATTGGGATAACAAATGCTATATTACTGATAAAACAGAAGATAAATGTTATAATTAGTTTTCCATGTTTGTAGTTCTTTTATTAAAACAACTAAAAACAAAATATGACTGCAAGGTAGTTATTCTCCCCCTCTTTATATATAATACAAAAAGGGATTCAAAATGAATTTAAAAATACACTTATTAAAATTATCTAGTAAAATTTTACATAATATATAAACAATTTTTCCTTTTATTAAGATAAAATATGATGTCTAGAATAGCAGCAAGTAACTACGTCCTACAGCATGATGGAACCAGACATTGGTTATGGTTCTGTTCATTTAACATACATTTTAGAACCCTTTTCTAAAGCACAAAGGTGAAAACTATAAAAACAAATTACATTTTACTTTTTTTATTTTCCGAGAAGTATTAAATAACAAATATGAATGATTAATGCAGCAAAAATTGACTACTGCTATCCTAAACTTAAAACTGCAGACACATATTTTAAAAGGAAACATTTTAATAACTGTATATATACCTTTTGAGATTCATATGCAAATCATTGATCAAAAGAAAAAGATGTTAAAACCCTTCACTGATAGTTAGTGATAAATTTTCTTACATTTACCATCTGCGGCAAATCCATTAAATCAAGATTTTTTTTTTTGTGGTGCAATTTTTATGATTGTGTCAGTTGAAGTTCTATTTCAAACAAAAATAATGAATAGTTTGGATAATATGGAAGATAGTTAATTTATTTTTTTATCTTAAAGGTACAAAAGTTAAAAAGGACCATCAAATTAAACATACAATGAAGATCAAATTGAATGATATTCAATAAAATTAAGAATAAAGAATAAATATATTTTAAGTAAGAGAATCAAGACTATAAATAGTTTTTCAAGCTAGTGTGAAAAGTGATACGAGTTTTCATACCTTGACTTTTTTTCCTTCCTCATTTACTTTATATTCTGTCACAACTTTCTTATCCCCATGAATAACTTCACCGGCAGGAGTCAAATCCGCTAAAATGAATATAAAATATTAGAAGATGAAATTTTTAAAAATTGTAATATAATTATTATACCAGTTTGTACAAGTATTTTGAGTATGAGAATGGCAAAATTACGTATTTTAATTTTCAATTCAGACTCTAATATATTCATTAACCTGAGAATTAAATAAATTTAATTATACAAAAATGTATATACATAAAAATTGACTTTCTCTTAGATATAAATGAAAAACATCCCAAACAGCATGCAACATAATTCTTTCCAATTAAACTATTTGAAAGGGGGGGGGGGAGCTGTACATATTTCACTCTAGCATAGCTAAATTATATGATTATTTGTTTCATCTGAAATAAAAATAACTAAATGACTGAAGTATAAATCATATCAGGAAGTTAATTCCTCAAATGAGAAATATTATCAGAAAAGCATTGCTTTATATGGAGTTCATGAACTCTAAAAAGCTTCAATTTCTAAAAATAATTTTTATTAAAAGGAAATTTGAAACTTTAGATTTTCACAAATGTAACTTTTTATTACTGCTTATAACATTAAAACTGTTGAAAGAGTATTTAACAATTTTTTTAAAAAAGTAATATAATATTGTTTTGCTAGGTTTAAAAAGATAATTAGTTTTAATATGAAGTTCTAATAGTGAAATTAGAATATCATGCCCTATAATAAAAATAACTAAAGTTTACTATCAACTATATATTAACATATTTTAGAAACCTAACGTCATTGATTTGGCATTAATTTAAATAATTAGGTAAAAAATTGGAGCAAATGATTCTACCAATAAATCTAATTGATGAACGTTTAAAAAACTAAAAAGATAAAAGTTGATCATTGTTGTTTAGCTTCCATTAAAATAGTTTGTTTACTAACAGTAAACAATAATAATAATAAAAGAAGCTATATCTTAGCAGTTAGGGGGTAAGATACCACTGCATCAACTTAAATGTATTATAATACTTAAATTAGCTTAAATGCAAATAATATATTTGAACAGAACTTTATTTTAAAAATCAAAAACTATTATTTTTATTTAACTTAAATATCCCAAAAGAATATAATTTAATGTAACTTATTTGATAGTCATAACATAACAGAAGCATTCATTTTTCTAGTCATCTCATTTGCTAACCTATTAAAAGTATAAATTAAGTATTTCTATTTATGGATAATTTTTTTTTTACAGGAAAAAAGTGAAAACTTTTAATTTGATAAATAATGTCTTAACAAAATTGGTCAATGAATAATATTAAAATTTCTCAAATTATGTCCCACAAACCATAAAAAGTTTAAAATATTTTTGGTTAGTGTGACCTTTACAATAAGAATTTAAACAAATGTAAAATGGGGGTATTTAAATTAATCTTATTCCTATACAACAAAGCCTGGATTTAATGAATTCTTATTAACTAAGTTTCATGATTTAATTAATTTTTCCTTTTCTTCAATTATAGTAAAGGCAACAAACCCTATTAAATAATAAATTCTGAATTAAATAGTTATATCTCCAGAAGAAAAAATTATAAAATTCTCAGTTAAAAAAAGCATAGGATTGCTTTCCAATGACAAAGTATTCAATTTATCCAAAACAGATGCATACTGAAAATATCATGTGTACCACAGAAAATTCCCCTCTTATTCATTACTCCACAACACAGATAAATAAGGTATATTATAGGCTTAGTTTTGCAGAACATGCAATTTTTAAAACATCACTCAATACTGTATATCCTACTGGAATGGATACAGATTGTTTGTGCAATGGAAATTTATTGGATTTTAAAAAAATTGCCAATAAAGAAAAAGCCTTTCAACTTGTCAAAAAGAATATAAAAGATTTTTCTATATTCATTGGTGGGATAAACAGTTAAAAAAAACCCCACATAATCTTTAAAAAAATATGTAGAGAAAAGACTGTTGTAAATTTATAATGCTGAAAATATTTAGAAAAAAAGTTGCTCACTCTGAATGAATGCTACTTACTAATTATTATTTATAATACACATTTATATAAGAAATAGGATTATTTTACAAGTTACAATCAAACCAAATGCTTTGCTATAGAAAAGAAAAATGCTTTGGCAGGAAAAAAGCAAAATAAAAATTTATGTTTTGGCTGCAGTTAATGCTGATGGAATTGATAAGTTAAAACCATTTATGATGGGAGAGGCAGTCAAGACAATATATTTTATAAATATAAAAACCTTACCCACAAAATATGCAAAATCCAAATGATTTCTTTATTCACGGGCTTTTTGGTATTTTCAGATAAGTGTAAAAATACATTAAAGAGAAACATTCTTTTATTGATCAATGCTAGCACACCCTTCACTTTGCAATGAAAACAATCTGTCAAAGTCGTGTTTCTCCCTAATATAATACTTGTGCTTCAGCCACTACACTTTACATCATTTGCTTTGCAAAATTACAGAAATGCGACATGAAAAATGAGCTGAAAAAAAGGAAGAGGGGGGGGGGGAAGGAAAGGCAATGTTTTGGTTGCCAAAGCATAGAATGTTTAATCGTTTCCATTTCTGTGCAATACTTATCTAGGTTATTCTATAAGGTAACCACAAAAATGTCATATCTTTTTATTTGTTTTGTTCATGAATATTATAAGTAGCATTGATAAAATGTTCAATCCATTTAACAAATAAAATAACTTATCAAACAAACAAAAATAAAATATAACAAATAACACATTCAATTTGGTACTTTTACATTAGCTATGCGGCAGTGAAAAATTGAGAAATATTATAGAATTCCACCAAATTTCTTTGCCGATTTTTCGCTGCTACCCGACTTGCTATTTCATTAAAACTTAAAAAGTTTTGTAAAGAAATCCATTTTGGAGATGGTGTTAGATAACATATTAATTCAAGAAACAGATATATTTCATATGATAGAAATAACCTGAAAGAGCTCAAAAAGGTACGTATAAACTTTTCGAAAAAAATGATTCAGTTTTTTTAAAAATACATCATTGGTTAAATGTATTTTCAATCAAGTTATGAAATACAAATTTAGGAGATGATTGAAACTATACTTGAAAAGAGTAAAAGTATATTCAATTCACTAAAATTTCATATATGAAACAACCTGAAGATTATGAAGATGCAATGTCATACTAACAGTCCAGAGTTTAAAATAATTAATTTTAAGAGTTTAATTTTCCATAGTTTAAAATAATTGGCTATTTAAAGCATTATAACAGTCAAAAATGTGAAAATTTTACAGAAAATGAATATTTTCTTCAGAAAAAATTCTGATTGTTCTAGTTGTAAACACTTAGCACACAAATTAATATACACTTATTATAATAGAATAATAAAAAATTCACTTGAATTACATTGGGCAGAGAATTTACCCTCGCCTTGTTCCACTTGATCAGCCCAACTTATTGGTTTCGAACTGAAATTAAAAAAAAAGAAGATACCATAATGATTTAATTACTCTTATTATATCAAAACATTCTAATCAAAATATATATAAAAAAGAAACATTTTTTCTAATTAGTTACAAAGTGTGAATGAAAAAATGAGCATTTGTTTAGTTACTTTAACATATTGTATTAAGTCTAAAACAGGCATAGTTAATAAACAATAACTCAATTCGTACACATGGCAGTACATTACATGAGCTAAAGCTTGTAAATATGTTCAAATATTCGAATAAATAAATTACGAATGCACGCTAACAGTTTTTAAACTACTTACTCCATGGCTGAAGGCATCCTGTTTCTCTTTTATGATTTATATTTATGAAAATTTAATAAAAAATAAACGCATACTATACAGACCACATAAATTTACTGCAAAAGCAGCGGAGTTGATGCCAACTGCCAATTATAAAAGAAGGAATTTCATATCGGAACAGAAATATTTTCCAACAATTTGTATTGCCATCCTATAAGCACAGCAAAAAATCTATCGTAATACAAAACTGGAGGGAAGGATTTTAGATATTAAACATTACTTTTTTGAAAAGAAAAAAATTAATTCAGAAAAAGAGAATAGGAACATTATCCGAGGGATTTCACAAGTATCAAAGGCAATATTCTCAGACATTTTAATAGATTTTACTCTTGAAGCTGAAATATCAGAAAAATAATCTCTTTCTAATTAATAGTTAAATACCTATTTTTTACAGCTTTCTAGTTATTTTATCAAAAGGATATTTTTTTAATTGCTTAATAAGAAAAATCACGATAAAAAATGAAGCAAAAATTTTTAGATCATTTTCATTATTTGTAGTATTTGGACTCGGGATAAATTATCGATAGATTCGTTGTTTGGAATCCGGTTATTCTTTGCAGAGAAAAGACTCATTCAAGTTATTATGTGTTTTTCAAATTAATGAAAATATTATAAGGGAAATTGGCATATCATTAAGGTTATATTTTGTTTGAGAAATTTGTATGGTAAGTTTAAGGTAATCTGCTCGTTGCAATTACAAACCATTGTAATTTCTTGAAATGAACTATATATAATTTAAAATCCAAGAATTGCAAATGCTTAGATATGATTTTTAATTTTGTCAGACTAAACATTTTTTCTTATAATGTTGCAAATTTTTCATATGCGTATTTTTATGATATTTTGATTGTTGATAGTAATATTAAGGGTCGTAAACCATGGTCATTACATGTTTACATGAGTGGTATAATTATGTAAACATCAAGGGTTTTTAAATTATTGAGCTTTTGTAATTTTGATAAAAAAATTGGAAATTTATTTGTTTATACTGATATTGATATTTTTAATTAATCAAGTAGTGCAAGACAAAAATGACGACACTTATTTTTTTAAAGTTTATTTAAAAGTTGTTAAACTATTTAATTTAAAATTCATTTAAAATTGTTAAAATTTGGTTATGTGTCATATTGAACTATTGATATAACTAAAAGTGTTAAGAATATACCTTTTATTATTTTCAGAAACCTATTGCAAAGTTTTTTTAAATATTGATTATTTTTCAATATATTTTTATTTAAATCCAAAAAAGCTGAATTTGACATTTTTCTACAGTAATTTCTGTAAATATTACTCACAAAAATGATTTAATGCCATTTAAAAAATAAAACCTTTTCCTTTTAGTACTACCAATTTAATAGTCATTATTGAAAGTTAAAAAAGAAAGATTTCCTTTAATATTGATGGAATTTACAAGACAGATTAAAAAATGCAGTCACTATGCCACTTCATTTAGTAACTAGGTGAATCAAATATTTGTCTACAAATTATACTGCTGTGATATTATGGAGTTCTTTCTATTCAAAGGATTTATGTGCACAATAAATAAAACTTAAATAAGGTATTTAAAATAATGCAGTTTTAATGTCTGTCTATTTGGAAGAAAGGACATGAAGTTATATCTAAATGATTTATCGAAAATTAAATGTAATCAATATTCTTGGTAAACCGGCTAACCTATATTGGTTACCATTACTTGATATGCTTACTTCAGTTTTATGTCCAATATTAGAAACATGAAAAGTCATTGCCTACATCAAAATATCTTGTTCATACTGATCAACAAATGAACAGTGATAAGCAATATACAAAATACAAAGCTCTACTAATCCAAAAAGGAAATGAAATAATCAGCTTTGTGAAAGGCTTCAGTAAAACTTAAATTGGTTCTTTCCCGTTAGCCAGGTATCAGTGAAAATTGCCAAATATTGAATAATTCAGCCAAATTTGCTTGATGATTTTTCACTGTTGTCTGGCTGTTGGGAAAGTACCCATAAATTAATTTTTTGTGGATTGAGGTTATAAAACTGGCATGCATATATGTGAGAATAAATATATGTATCATACTTTTTTCTGAATTGATTGTTAATTGGAATTATGCAAGGCATTTGCTAAAGATAGTTTCATATATATATATATATATAAGAATCATAATGTATATAGAATTTTCCTTAAATACATTTTTATACTAAATGCATGTTATGATATTAATATTTTGTGTATTTACAAAAGGAAAGTAACATACTTTTGAGAAAAAAGACATTTACTTTAATTTATTTTAAATGGTAATTAATATTAAATGAATTATTGTTTCTATAGAGAAAAAATAGGTTTAAATTTAAATGAAGGCAAAAAAAGTTTCATATAGTTTTGTTATTAGAATAATATACAAAAATAGTTTTAATTTATTTTGTATTATTTTTTGAAATTGATATGTTAAATGAGCTATGTTGTTTACTATCTCATTAAGAATAACTTTTTTTGTTCCAGATTTGTTATGTTTTTAGAAAATTTGGATTTTTCATCAAATTGTAGTAAAAATGAGTTCTAAGTCTAACTCAGATAAAAAAAGTGATTCATCTAATTCAAAGAATGATTCAAATTCATCTGGAAATAAAATCACCACATATTTCTCAGTTCTAAGACCTGAGGGAAGAGCGAAAATGTGTGCTACAAAAACTGGGGACTCAAAACAAAAAGAAATTTTACAGAAGTTAAAAAGTAAAGACACTATGAGTCTCAGGACCAAAAGTGAGGAAGACAAATCTGCTGCTACTGAATCAATTTCAAAAATTGATTCTCCTCTTCCATCGAGTAAAGAGAAACTTCGTGGAAATATATCTGTGAGTTCAGCTCTGAAAACTCATTTAAGTCAGGTGTTGAGGAAAAGTATTGAAGCTTCTGAGAGCAAGAAAGAATTAGAAAAAACTCTATCAATTAAAGAAGAGCAGCCTTCTGATTGTGCTACTTCTTCTGTAGCAGAAGAGGAACAGACTGAAAAAAAAGAACCTGTCTCTTTAGACAAAACTCCAGAAGTTCCTAAAATAAGCAGGAAAGCAAAGAAAAGTTTTGCTGATACAGATTCGGCAATGGCTTTAAGGCGCTCCCAGAAATCTCAAGATCCTTCTCAAACTGTAACTTCAAGTTTGAGGTCTCATGCCAAACGTAACCAAGATGGAGCAGGCAATGCTAATACTACAGTTAAAAGACGAGTTACTGTTTCTGAGCCCAGTGAAGTCTTTTCTGTGAAGAATTCTTCTAACAAAAATTTCATGCAGTCATCCAGCTCTAATCCAGCAGCTGCTTCTCTGTCACCAACTGAAGAGAAGGAACAAAGTTCATCTAACCAAAGTAGTATTTCTAATGGAAAACTGAAAAAAAATCGTAAAAGACATTTCCGAGGTGGTACTTATGGTTTGTTTCTCTCCAAAAAGAAGAAAAAAAGCCTAAC
>JAOUZG010002851.1:5279458-5317968 GCA_026289955.1 Argiope argentata | reverse complement strand
TATATATATATATATATATATATATATATATATATATATATATATATGCTTAGTTTATTAAATACAATAAAGTTATTGGTCTAGGTAAAGAAAAAAACATAATATGAAAATACATACAAGTTTTTAAAAAGTAAATAAAATACTGAAATGCCTCAGGCAAAAAGTTATTAGCTTAATTTTTTAAACTGTCTGCCAGAAATTGATGGTAGATTTTGGAGTGAAGCTTGTGAAATTGTAAAAGCTTTCTTTCATTCTTTGATATATTTATTTTTAATTTATTGTAATATCTTTTGTAACTTTGTAATGGTTCATTGGACAGAAAGTTACTAATGATAATTAGATTTTTATGTTGATTTTTATATTTATTTGGCTTTAAAAATTACTTTAAATTTATCATTTTATTTAAGTATAAGTAATTATGAGAAGTTTACATTTATCTAAATAACTTTATTTTTATTTCAATATTGCTGATTTATTTACAATTTAAATATAAGTTATTATTATTTTTTTATTTAATGCTTTGTTGACTGGTGACGAGTTAACTCGTCTTTTCATGTCCAAACGTTGTTGACCGGTGACGAGTTAACTCGTCATTGCACTTGCATTATCTGTTTCAATTTATAACACCGAGGGCGATATAGAACATTTTACTTTCATATTCAATTACAAATAAGTAGCTGGTGACATGACATAGTTTCTGTGTAAAATTGCCGGTCACCAAAGTGTTAAAATTTTAAATTCTTAAATCTGAAGTCCAGCTCATTAAATATGTATATAGATATATTTATAATGAAATATGATATCCTAATATGATTACTACCTCTCTAGCAGGATTATTAAAATGATTAATTATATTTATTCATAATAATTATATTGGAAAGTTAAATTTATTTTCTTTTTTGATTCAGTTAAAATTTTTAATTACTAACTATAATTTTAACTAATAATAATATATGAACTATAATAATATAGCTTTTGCCCAATTGTTTTGTGTTAGGGACATGATTTCTGTATAAATAAAATTTTTCTATCTGTATTGATATTTTTTGTACTTAGAAAGTGCAACTGGATGTAAAATATTTTTTGAAAAAAAAAAATCATTTTTGCATTAAGTAGTAAAATCTGTGTATCAAAATCTTTTTTTGTTTCTATATCTTTTGACAGAAACAATTCATAGAAATTAGCTACTTCATCCTGTTACATCTCACTTGTTTGAATGTAAAAAAAATCACTTCTTTAAAAGAAAATTCTTAATTTTTCTTAATTTCAATTAATAATTTTAGAAATTATAAGCATTTGAAACTAATAATCATTTTGTATTATTTCATAATTTGAATACTTTATAGTTTTCTGTAAGAATGCATCTGTTCAAGGTGCAGAAACTTTTAAATTATGTGAAATCAATTTATTGAAATAGCTTTTTTTAAATTTCATTACTGCTTATTTCTTCAATATAGATTTTTAAAGTAAAAATAAAACAAAGCAAATATGACAAAATTACAAACAAATATGAAAAATAGACTAATAAACAAGCAAATATAAAAAATCCTACCTGAAAATTGTTTTTTTCTTCTGTTTTCTTTTATTTTCTACATATAAAAGACAAATATTTATTTTTAGGAAGGCAATACTGGTCTGCATTGGTCAGCATTTGGTGGCAGTGTTGATATCTGTTATTTATATTTGGATTTTGGCTGTGATATAAATGCTGTTAATGAGCGAGGGGATACTCCATTGTAAGTTATTTTTATTATTTTGAAAGCATTTAAATAAATTATGAAATGTCATGTTAATATTATTAACCTATTAATTAACAGTATTCATTAAATTATTTAAATTTTTTAATTATGCTTTATATACCTTAATCTGTGTTTATTTTATAACTTGCATAGTAGTTGTTTTTGTAATTTGCTAATAAATTATTAATTATATAAGTTTATACTTTTACAACATAATTTTAATTTATACTTAATGTAAAATTTATAAATGATAAACAACCACCTTCTACTTTATGCAATATTTTAAAGTATTTTTCTTGGGTTTTTTAATGTGTGGAGCTTTTTAAACTGTATGTCCTGATCGCTAAAAAGATCCCTTTAATCACTTGCATTAATTTTGAATTAGTGAAAATTCAGATATTATATGTCAACTGCCACAATTTATGGTAGTAAAAGTAATTCCAAAATTTCCTTTTGATAAAATTTTTAAACACACACACATACCATGAAACAGAGGTTTTTTTTTTGTTAGTTATTACTTTAATATCACCGTCCTGTTTCTCTCACTTTCATACATATTTTATCAAACTATTTTTAAGGATATGGCTTGGACAAAATTTAGATCAATTCTTGTTATATATTGAAAAATGATAAATGTGTAGCAGTGGAATCAGCTTGGCAATAATTACATTATTCACTTATCTTAAAAAAATGTTGCTATATTTAAATCTCTTCAAAATTTTATTTATTTATTTTTATTCTGCTTTTAATATAATTATAAATGCACATTATATAACATTTTAAAAAGTATATGAAGGATTTGAATGCTACATTTCATTTCATATTATTAATTGAAAAATAGTTAGTATTTGATAAAAGCTGAAGCTTTGAAAGCTGCTATTTAATCATTAATTGTTGTCACCTGTGATTACTTTTCAATATTTAATATCTACTGAAATTATACATTTCAGCAGTGCCTAGTTCTTAATTTTATTCTCAATTTTTGATTCATAATTTCTTTTGTCTTATTTTCTTATAACTTCTAAAATTCCATGCCTTGCAAAAGAAAAGTATTAGAAAACATGTCTTAGCCACTTCTTGTTTTAATAAAATACAGTGATCATAAAAATATCTGCCACAAAATAAGTGTTAGAACTGTTAAAAATATCTAACACTTATTTTGAATTAAATAAAATGGTGTTAAAAAAATCTTTAAAAAGCAAGATTTTTAATAAGGAATTTGTGATTTTGCTTCTGTTTAATTAAATTAGACATTAATGGAGCTAATTTAAACTCATATTCTTTATGAACACAATTTCTATTTAATTTTAACATCTATTGCATATTTTGCTGCTGAATATGACTTTATAATGTAGTGAAACAGGGTTAGATAGATCCATAATATGTTTGCTACTCTGCTTGAATGGATTCTAATCTTTGTATAATCAAAGTTATATCAACCAAGATTACTGTTACCTCAATAAAATGCAAATCAAATTACTTCAATATATATCTTTGGCAACCTGATTTATAAATTTTGTATAACTTTGGTTTGTTTTCAAACTTTAAAATTACATTTTATGCATTATATCAATGTTTAAGAGCAAAGCATAGAATTTATCAATCATATCATGCATGATTTTGACAGTAATTCTTTTTTCAACGTATTTTTTAGACATATTGCTGCAAGACAGGATAGTCTGCCATGTGTTACGTAAGTTGTCACTAACTTTTTTAGTATTTCTCTTATTACTTTTTTTTTGTTATATAAAATGTTTTAAGATTCCACTTTTATGTTTTGAGTTGTTTGTTAATAAAATTGGATTTCAATCTAAAAAGTATGCATAAATGATTAAATAAATTGATTAGGTATCTAGTGGATTAATTTTAATGTAACTGTTTTTAATTTTACATTTTTTTTCTCCATTTATCCTTCCAACAATACATCTTTTTTTTTTTTTAGACTTTTCTTATCAAGAGGTGCTGATGTCCAAATAAAAAACAAAACAGATCAAATTCCTGCTGAAGTAAGATAATTTAGTTTTTATAAATATAGAGACACATAATAATTTTTTATATCTATATATTCTTTATGCTAAATTCTATTGTTTTTTGACCAAAAATCACTATTTTCGCTGTTGTTGTACAATTTAAAAGCTTGTTCTTTTAAAGTTCAAAGTTTTGAACTTTCTTGTATAGACCTGAAAAGTAACCGGGATATTTAACACCTTTAGAAGACATTGTAAAGAATACAATAAAGATATTTTTTTATTTTTTAATAATCTGCTTTGTATGATGTATTAATTTGGAACATTTTGAATTTTTACATTAATTGTTTAGCTTTTTGAATAGTTTAATACCTTCATTACCATTGTAATTCTCTGCATTAAATGCACAGATCAGATGAATTGCAATCTGTATCTAGAAAATGAAGCAACCTTTATATAGTATATACATTGCTAATATCATTCTTTTATTGTTGGGAAGACAGTGTAAGTGAAGGAAATCTGTTTGAAAAATATGAACTATTGTTATTATTTCCTTTTAAATAACACTTAAATAGTTTGCAATTAAAAATATTCTTAGAACAGTTTTAAATGAAATTGTTATGCTTGATTGAAGAGGGAAAAAAATGCTTTTTGTAAAAAGACAATTTCAGTGCATTTTTTAAAAATATAATATTATTGGATTTTTTTTTATTGAATTTATATTGTAAATATGTATATATAATTAAGAATATGTTATTATTTTGGAAATGCATAAGAGTTTTTGCAGTAAAGGCTTAAATATAATATTTTAATATACATTTTTATATAATTACTTCTCACATTCAGTATTTTCCCTCCCTACAGTGTGTGATTGACAAAAACAGTGATACTTACTTATCTTTGAGCTTAAATATGTTATTGAAGAAGATTTCTGGAAAATATCAACATAAGGCTGAAAAGATATTGCATAGGTATTACTTCAGGAGATTATCTATTTTTCTATTCCATTGGTTTTGTCAAATCTTTGTAAATGCTTTTCAGTTTAAGGTAGAGATTTATACTTATTATTTCTGTGTTTGTCTTTTCTACCCCCTTTTTTTTACTGATTTTAATTTTTATTATAGAAATTGTTCAATTATCTTAATTATTAAAATATTAACACAATTTTGTTACTTTCAAGATATTATTATTATTATTATTAAAAAAATGTGTGTATGTTTTTTTTTTGCTTTTTTTTGTAAAAAAATATGCAAAAAATTGTTTGCTTTAAAAGAAATTTTGATTTTAAATTTATTTAAAATATTTTGTGGAACATCTTTAAAGCTGGATATCTTCATTAATATATATTTAATATATAATGAATTAATAGTTCTGTATGCTCAATGTTGTATAGTTGAAATTTGGCTTTGAAGACTAACATTTATCAAAGAAATTAATAATTATATATTAAATTAAAAAAATTTATGAAATATTTTCGAAAAACAAAGTGCAAAATATTAATAGTATAGGAGTTCACATAATTTTATATTTAATGAAAATAGGGTGATAATGTTTAGTTTATCTGAAATAAAAACAACATTATACTAATAAAATTATAACATATATTATTACATATATTATACTAATAATTATAACATATATTATACTAATAAAATTATAACATAATCACAAAATAGCTCATATATTCATTAATAATGCATAAAAGCATAGCAAAAGTCTTATAAATGTAAATATGTACAATATTATTTGTTGGAAATGTAATTTTAACCTGTCTACTTACCATATATTATGTAATATGAGAATTATGCTTTTGTGATCTTATTGATTTTCACTCATATATTATTTTTTATTATAAAAATCTTAATAGGAGTACAATAGAACTCTCTTATTGAAACTGGAAGTTATCGGAATCATGAATTATTTTTATTGCTTTAAGAAAATAGTACATCACAAACATCTTTTTGAGGAAAGAAAAATAAATCTAAATAAATGTTCTATTATGGCCAAATATTTCTTTAAATATTATAAATTATTTTATAAACTTGTACCTACTAAGTGTCTTACAGTTACAGATTTTTTTTTAAAATTTAGAGACATATCTAGAGGCAAAGAGCAAATTGCTATTCAGTGTGTTAATGATGTTGATGACGAGCCTCCACCTTTAGATTTCTTGTATGTCACAGAAAACTGTGAA
Organism: Argiope argentata; assembly: GCA_026289955.1. Taxonomy (NCBI): domain Eukaryota; kingdom Metazoa; phylum Arthropoda; class Arachnida; order Araneae; family Araneidae; genus Argiope; species Argiope argentata. The sequence goes on along the minus strand of JAOUZG010002851.1, from coordinate 5,312,068 downwards.
ACGACTCCTATGAATATAGATCGTACTATTACGTCATTGCAGGTAAAGGAAAGTTCTTTTGTATATGAATGACAAGAAAATATTAATTTGTTTGGTATTCAAATACTAGCTGATACAGCAATTGTTGCATTGAATAAATAAACAAATAAATTTTTTTAGGTTTAAATTATTTGCCTAAAATGCAAATCCTTTCATCTTGATGCTTTAAAAAAAAATGTGAATTTCGATTGAAAAATCAGTTAAACTTTATTTATTCATTAATGTTAAAAAAATGGCATAAAATGTAATTTAAATATTATGATTGGCAATATGGAACGTGTGCGTACACACACACACACACAAATACACATGCAGGAACACACACACGAAAACACACACACAAGTAATATTTTTATTCAATAAGAATGACAATTACATATATGTATATTGGTGTGTGGATGAAGTTAGTGTTGATAAACTGTATGTTAACTAAAGTAAAATCTAACAAACAGTAATCTTAACTAGAGACTTTATTGAAAGAATTAAACCTTACATTTTTTATCCGCAAGACAAAGTGAATCAAATTTTCGAGATATGAGGATGTATAGAAATGGCAAAAACATTCTAGAACAAACGAGAAGTAACAAAAAGTAATTTAATAACCATACAGATTTTAGGCAACTTACCTGCAGTCAGATAAAAACTTGCCAATTGTTGCCTTCTATTCATAGCATTTTACCACTGAGCCACTCTGTCTGTGACAAGTTGAAATGAAACAATTTAGTTAAATTAAACAATTTAATTATTACAAAACCTTTTCTTAGGCTTCACAGTATTTGAATCAAAATTTGTGGAAAATCTTTTTAATAATATGGATTCTTATAGCTTGTAAAAAGTAACTAGCATATTTATTGTATGTCTTTAGATTAAATAATAGAACCATAAAGATTTAAAAAAATTAGAACAGATATATTTTCAATTTCATGTAATATTCATTTATTCTTTCTCCTAGTCATGTCATTGTGAAGATGATTGTTCCACAGCCAGTTGTACTTGTGCCAGTATTAGTTACCAGTGTTGGTATGATAAGGTATTTATTCACCTAATGCATTTATTTGTTTAAAATTTAGAAAAGAAAAAAAATCATTATAAAAAGGGCACAATAAGAAATAAAAATTTACCAATTATTTACAGTGTTTTAATTTTTTTTTCTTTCATACTGTCTTGTTTTTAGACTCTCCCTCCTTTTTTTTCTCTTGTCATATGCTGTGTAATAATTTATATATTTATAGCATTATAAATATATTATGATACTTTGAAATAAAAATATTTGTCTTTTTGCTTTCAACAATCACTATTATCTTTTTCATATTAACTAAATTAATTGCAAATTTTTTATTTGATTTTGTTAATTGATTAAAGGAAAAAAAATCAGGAATTTTATTTTTGAAAGTTTTAACTGAAATTTAAGACAAAATAATTAAAAAGGCATTATGTATCCGCATGAAAAGATTTTTTAAAAATTTATATTGAAAAAATTTCTTTGTAGTACAAAATATGGATTTTCATTTATTAAATAATCCACAAATTTTTGTGAATTTTTAATGAAATAAATTATAAAAATAATGACATTAGATTCTTTATTTTATATTACCAAGTTTTTTATGTTAGCTATTTGAGCCCTCTATGGTTTTGAAAAAACTGGGTCAAGGAGCAGTAAATGGGTTTCAAATTTTTATATGACTATTAATATTATGGTATGCATTTGCTTTTAGCTGAAAAAATTATTTAATAAAAACAATAAAAGTTCACAAAAATTTTAGTTCTCTTGATGAATAATTACTAGAAAAGATATATCAGCAAAGCCTCAGCTAGCAATCAATCTGATTTTATTAATAATTGATGCAAGCTCTTTACAGATAGAACAGTTTTTTGTATTTTCTCTTTTGTTAAGTATTTGACAGATTATTTTTGTTCCAATGTTAACATATTATTTGTTGTTAAAGCTAAGTTTCACTACCAAGAGTTTTATTTCTCTTTATTATTCTTTAAAGAAAGAAGAAGTAATAGCATATTTTTAAATTTTTCCATTAATAAAACTACTTATACAAAATTTTAATATTTTTAATTGTAAAAATTATTCAAAATTTTATTATAATTTTTTAATATTCTATCTAAAAATATTTTTTATTATGCTTCATTAAATTGTAACATTATACAGTTATTGAAATGACTGATAAACAATATTGTGACTAATATAAATTAGGTCTAAAAAGATTAGACTAATTATTGAGATAAAAACTGCAACATTTTTTAAAAATGTAGAATCAGCATTTAGGAATGGAAGCTAATTGTAGTTTTTTTTTTTTAAAAAAAGTCATTTGGAAGAAAATGCCTTACAAAAGAAAAGAAAAGAAAAGTATTTAAAATTTGGGTAGCAATTTTATATATATGCACATTATTTTATATATTTAATGCATTAAGCACTGCCATAGATAATAATTTTCCTTTGGGATTTGATTGAAACTATTCAAATTAATGGAAGTGACGTATTATTATGGCATATTTTGCTATCATTGAAATATAAATTATGCTTAATTTGCATATTACATATAATTTATTATATTTGATTGAAGCTAACGTGTTTTTAAAATATTTATATTTTAAATTTCCAGGAAGGATTACTGTTACCAAATTTCAATTTGGCTGATCCACCTATGTTGTTTGAATGTAATCGAGCTTGTTCTTGTTGGAGTCTAAATTGTCGCAACAGAGTTTTACAAAATGGAATGACGTAAGTGTGCTGAAATCTTTTCTCTATGCTTTAATTTTTTTTAAATTTTTAAAGAATAAGTTTAGAAATTTACAGCTTTTCTTCTGTCTAATTCTTCTGTTTAAGTCCTTCTATCTTAAAATACGCTTTTAAAATTTCTGTTTTAAATAAGCAATTTATCCGGGTATTATGAAACATAAATAATGAATGAAATATATTTATGACAAGCATGTATGTCTTAATTTTCAGCTTTCTATATTTTGTAATTGCTTCATATTTGAATGTGGTTAATTATGAAATTGTACTCCAATGTTTGATCCTCTTAAATGGATTACAGAATGTGGGTACTTTATATAAACATTTTTAAAATGATTTTTTTAAAAAAATTTATGTCCATGGAACTAATATACATAACATGTCATTTTCAAATGCTTTCAAAAGAAATCAAAGATTTGGAAAGTTGATTTCAGGATGAGATTTAATATTTTATGGTGTTCATTCAATAAAATTTTATAATATAATTTACATTCATGCTGTATATAGGATATTGCTAAAAAAAACCCATTTAGAACAAGAGCTTAGTTTTAAACTATGTAAAATATCTGGTATATTTAAAAATCAATGATAGAAGAATAATCTGATGATGAATGGATCTGTAAGCAACAATTACAAAATACTTGATAAGATAATTTAATTAGAATACTTTGATGCCAATATCTATAGTTCTCCTGTAGCTTTGAAAAGAGGTGTTAATTAAATAACACAGAATGTATTGCAAAAAATCTTATAGCAAAATAGTCTCCATGTTATAATAAAATTTTATGTTGCTGATGTGAGTAAGAGACAAAACTGTGTTAGCTTATATGGTGTTGAATATCATTTCTCAGAGTTTAAAATTTATGCAATGAATAAAAATTACTGTTTAGAGCTAACTGCAAAAATAAATTAATAAAATAGAGTAAATAGCTGATTTGATTATATATCACCTTTTACAAAGGAACTCAAAATTTGTAATGATAATAATGCAACCCTTTTATTCAGATTTAAGCAGATATGGGTTAATTAAGAAAAAGATTATTTTAATCTTTTTTTCTTTTTATGTTAAGTAAACTTTGCAGAATGTGTCAACAAATAGAATCATTAAATTTTTAAAATAAAGCATTTAAATATTTTAGTGAAACAGAAGTAATTCTTCATAGATGGAAAATATCATTAGTTAGATGTTTGAGGTGTTGTTAAAAATTTGGTATTGTAATAACCTTATTTGTAATACAATTTTGGTAAATTTTATTATTTCTGGTACTTTGTGTGCTGTCTATGTATGCTTTTAAAGTTTTTGGTTATTCTCTTGACAGTTGCCGACTGCAACTTATCCGTACAAAAGGCAAAGGTTGGGGTGTGAGAACACTCAAAGATATTCCTAAAGGGACATTTATTTGCGAGTAAGTAACTTTTTATGACTTTCTTGTCATCTGTATCATGACTAATTAAATTGCCAGTCTCCATTTTTTATTGCAAAAATTTATTGATTTTAACAGTATTTTTTTCTAATATTTATAAATAAATCAGGGGAAAAATCAAATTGTAATAATCTGTTAAAACAAAAGCATGTGGTTGTCCATCTTTACCATTTCTTTTTTTCCTTCTTACTGTTTTAAATAGCACAAATATTATAAATGAAATTAAAGTTTTTTTTTCTTTGAGTAAATTTTATAAATATTTTTGCAAAAAACTCCCTTTCTCATATTTTAAGTAGAACAATATGTTCAAATATTCTTTTGTTCGTAGATATGTTGGTGAAATGATATCTGATTCTGCAGCAGATAAAAGAGCTGATGATTCTTATTTGTTTGATCTTGATAATAGAGTGAGTACTGTATTTTAAATATATTATTATTTCTAGTATATTAGTGATTATTAAATGAAATGCTAATTTTAAATTTTTTTTTTAAATTCCCATCTAATTTTTTTCAATGTTTTAATTGATTGGACTTTTTGTGTTCCTTCCTCCACAATTTTTGTATGTATGTATGTGCATGCTGTTGTAACTTAAAAATTGAAGTTCATAATAAGGAAGAATCAAGCGCTTAAAAGGAATTTAAACTAAAATTGGACAAAAATAATAAAATAAAATAAAAAATAATAATAAAAAAAATTCAGTGATTGAATATAATGTGAAAGAAAGAAAGATAAACTAAATTCTAGCCAAAAACATAATACCATGATAATATTTAGCCTGATTTGACAGATTATCTCTTATTTCATCATCTGTAACAATTTTCATATCATCTAATTTATAGAATGGTTGTCAACTCAGAACTGTCTTATTTGATAAACATTTAAACTTTTGAAATATTTTAGTCTTAGTAAGAAAAAAATTAATATTTATTTTTAATTAGTTACATAAAAAGTTTTAAAGTATTTAAATTGATTATTTACAATTTCACTGTTTTCTTGTTGGTTATATATATATATATATGTATATTGTTATATATATATATATATATATATATATATATATATATAAGCACTGCTATAAAATTTTGTTTAACATTAATTTTGAAAAATCCATTAAATTAAAGAAAAGATTGACTAGAAATAAAATTGATATCACTGAAAAATTTATTTGATTTCTTTAATTGTAAAAATAATTTTTTGATAATGTACTCAAAAAGTTAAGAAAAACATGATTTTGGTTGATTTTTAATTAATTATTTTTTGAAATATCAGTTAATTATAATAAGCGCCGGCTTTCTGGCATAGAGGTAGCGCATCTTCATCGTGTTTTGAAAGTCCTGGGTTCGAGTCCCTTTTCGGGCATAGTTGTTCTGTGTTCTATCTGTGAGATGTGTGACTGTGCCCCCCTGTGAAAAGGGGCTGTGCAAGCAAATATGGTGAGTGTGTAGCTAAGTCGTAGTCTTGGCCCTAGTTAGCGCTGCTTCAAAAACAAGAGGCACTCCTTTCGACTTAAATCTGCTGCTGTATCAGTAGGGGGCTTGTCCATAGGCAAGTGTCATTAGAAACAACAATTATATTAAGCACCTTCATTCGAAAAAAAAAGTTATCGTGTTCCGAATTGAATAGCTCTAGGTATTATAGAGCCTTTTGAATTATTTTTGCATAAGATATTAAGCAAGTCCAATCTATTAACATTATCATGTTGAAATAAGAATTTTTTTTTTTTTCAAAATCATTGTACTCTGGAAATATTAATAAACAAACCTACATATTTATGAAATAAAAAATGCGAGTGAAGACCAACATATAGTTTTATTTGAAAAATTAAAGAAACTACATGTTGAATTTTATTTAATCATTTTATAATCATGATTTCATGTAATTCCTGAGAAATAAAATAACTTATATATTATTGCTTAAAATAGTTAATAGGGCTCTTATATATTTATCTATATATTATCTTCAAAGGTATCTATGATTTTATTTATATGGAAAAGAAAAGGCTTAAGCCAGACATAAGCTTAGTCAAAAGAGAGCAAGAAATAAAATTACCTAGATAGATATTTTAATGATGAATTGATCAGATTTGTAATTAATGGAAAGCGATTTTTCATTGATGTATATAGCAAAGTTTGGAGTACGTAATGAATTTTTCTTTAATAGAAAGTATTAAAGAAACAGCAATTTATAAGTGAATTAAAAATCATAGTTAATTTTTCATATTAAGTGTGAAAAATAATTTAATAGAAATATAATTTAAATATTTTTTTAAAATTGGAGATATAGCTTTTTTGTAAGATTTGTTCTTTATGTGACAGTCAAATTTAGTTTGTTTTATTGGCATCTCTTTTTAATATTTAACAAAAATGCATATAGGAATTATACATTATTAAATTACCTTATGGTTTTTTAAATGTATGTTAAAACTTCTAAATATGTTATTGTTTCATTATATTTTATTAAATTCAAGCCTTACTCTGTAAAACTCACTGTTTATTCAAATTTGTATTTCATTTAACCTTTTGGTTACATTTGATATCTTATATTTAACTTGTATTTAATTTACATAAGTTACAGATGATGAGTGTAATTTTTTTTTATTCCAATTACATAATTTTATATAATATTAAAAAAAAGTCTTTTCAAATAAATTGATACCTGAAGAAGCAAAATTTTTAAGATGATATCAATCTATATGTTTTTATAACAGATGTATATTAATATTATTTAGCCAATGATCAATGAATTATTGCTTAATTGCATATTTATTAGATATTTATTATATAATAAATATTCTTCTTTCAGGATGGGGAAACATATTGTTTGGATGCTAGATACTATGGAAATATTAGCAGGTTTATTAATCATCTCTGTGAGCCTAATTTAGTGCCAGTGAAAGTTTATGTGGATCATCAAGATCTGAATTTTCCAAGAATTGCTTTTTTTAGTTCCAGGGATATAAAGCAGTATGAAGAATTAGGGTAAGCATTAGTATTTTATTCAAAGTATTTTTTCCACCAAATATAAAGTGATATCCCCCCCCCCATTTTGCTGTCATCTAAAACTGAGCAAGTTCATTTTCTTTGCTAATATTATTTTGTAAGTTTTATTTATAAGGGCAGAGCTCTGTCAGTATTTTTAAAAATAGTTTTTTCATTTTAATGCTTCAGGTGCATATTTGATTGAATTTCTCTGATCTGTGATATTTAATACATGATGTTTACTGCCATGTTTTTGTGTACTAATCAAATATATTTAATATTAAATTGCACATAACACTCTGTAAAAGTAACTAAAATAAGCAGTCAGTTCGTCATTAAAACATGAGCACATTGCATGCAAGTTACAAGATTTCTCCTTTTTTTTTTTTTTTTTTTTTTTTTGTGGGTTGTGAGGAATCTCATTTTCATATTTTATTCAGCAGAATTGATGCATGACCAAAAGCAATTTCAGCATTTTTTTTCTATCAGGGTAATGAAGCTTTACACATTCTTATGACAAATGATTAGCAAAATAACTGAATGCCAACATTTCAAGAATCTAGAAACAATCAATCAGTATAACCAGTGCATCAGTAGATTTGTGCTGATCATTTATCGTACCTTATAAAATGCTTTGTTATTGTATATTTTGTTTTTTCAAAGTTTGTGTTTCAATTTGTAATGAAACAGCTTTTTAAAATGTAAAATATCTTATATAATAAATAGAAGTATAAAATATATTTTAATAATAAAGAATACTTTACATAAATATAATACCGAATGCAAATAAAAAATGTGTATATGTACATCTTATTTCTTATCAAGATTGTGTTGGGAGCATTCAAACATTTGCGCTCTCTAAGAGCACATAGAGCACCATTTGCAATGTGTTAACTGAATGAATAAATTTTAACATTTTCTAGATGTACTTTAATGCAGTGTGTTCTCTTTATTCTTAAGTATAGGATATCTAAGTAAATGCAGATCCCATCTAATTACTAATATATTCTCAATTTTTATGACATTCAGTTAGACTGTAAAGATAATTGCTAAATAGTTTCTCCGTCATCCTGCCTATAAATTAATTCAAATGAAGGCAATATTTTTTTTATTTGACATAGAATAATAACAACAAATGAAGTATTTTTTAAAAAATTGAAAGTAATTTGATTTTCTTTCTTTCTAGGTTTGATTACTGTGAAAAGTTTTGGGTGATTAAGTACAAATATTTCACGTGTGATTGTGGCAGTCCAAAATGCAAATATTCTAAGGACACTATTCACAACACTTTAGCAAATTATTACAGAAGGGTGCGAGAGGAGCAAATGGAAGAAGCTGCTCAACAACCTGTGGCACCTGAAGTGCTACCTTTTCCTTAAACAGACTTTAAAATTAATGTGTGCTTTTTAAAGCATTCCTGTATTTTGGAAGTGGTAAAAGAAGTCTTATAGATGGTGATATCAAAGATGTTTAAGAATGCTATTTAAGAATGATTTTTTCTTCAATATTTTTAGTAATGTGTGTTTTTTAAATTCATGTGATGGAATCCATGTTTGAGGAAGATAAACTTTTATGAGAACTGAAAATAATAAATGACTGTTTAAAAATTATTTAATTTAAAAAGTCATTGATTAAAAAATGATTATTAGTATAAATGCCATTTTCATTTTCATATCTATTGATATCATTGTGGCTATGGCAAATACAAGATTTATTTATTTTTGGTCAGTTTTAAGAGATTGATATTAAAAATTATATAAAGTTATTTTTCTTATTTAACTCTAAATCTTCTAAGATTAATCAAATTATTGTTTTCCATTTGCTGAGTACTTTGGAAGTATTTGCACATTTAATGTTAGAGACTAAATCCATCAGTTATTTTTGATTTTATCATGCATGCAAAAATGTGTTGTGTTTTTAAAATATGTTTATTACCATTTTGCACCAAAGAGTAAGTATTTTAAAATTTTACTTTTATTATTATTGATAACATTATATGAAATTAATTTAAAATAAAAATCATATTTCTGGTACTTAAATTTTGGATTGAATCTTGTAAAAATTCAATCCAAGTGATAAATGTATAATCAGTATTTAAAATTAACTAAATGTATACCTTTGTAGTTATATATATATATATATATATATATATATATATATATATATATATATTAATATTATAAACACACACAAAAAGACATTATGTAATAATTCTTAAGTATATATTTTTATATTCATGTTTTGCTTTATTTGACCATATTTTCAATGAAAGATAATTTAATTTAGTTGAAAATGTAATTGATTGTTTATGTCATTTTTATTTCACTCAATAAATTTCTTAAATCCTTCATTAGGCACAGTCATAAGTTAGAATTAAAATCACTGTATGACCATATCGCTAAGTTTGCATTTAAATTATAGAGATGCAATTAAAATTTTGTTTTGCAAATTTAATAAGTTATCACGCAAAAAAAACACTTGTAGTCTGATAACCATACTGTAAGATATACTCGCTAAATACTGTGTCTAATTGTAATTTAATCAGCTCATAAAAATAAGTAACTGATTATTTTAATGCATGCATCAAAAACATTTTCCTCTTTTAATCATCGTGCATTCCTACATTTTCATTTCTTATAAATCACGTGTTAAAAGATTCTGCTCATTTTGGTTATTGATGTTATATGTACAACTTTTTATTGCAAATTTAGCATTAATATTCCTCCTATTGCTGTGCATGTATGTAAATAGTTTTATGAAAGCATGTACTAAAAAGGGATGTATTAATTTTGTACGGTTTTTAATAAGAATGTGTTCCTGGCGAGAATGTTGTTGCCTCTGGCAAAAATGTTTGTTATGTAGATATATTAATAAATAATAACAAAAAATGCTTTAATTTCTTCACAAATTGAAAATTTTGTATAATTTTATTTGAGCACATTCATTGATATGAATCAGGCCTCAATTTGGATCACTAAAAAGATACTTACTTCTTTACTATCTCTTAATTGTAGTTAAGAAGATAATATCTAATTAGATGGTGAGTGTGAATCACAGGCATATCAGATGATTAATAATGGTGTGAAAGAAGAAGATATGCTAAGTGTTGGTTGAAATTTTTTCATTTCATAATATTCTCAACTTTATAAATGTAGATAGAAAACATGAATAATAAATGGCTGGCAAGGCTTTGTAATAGAATACATAAAATTATTCCTCATTTATAGCTTATTCTAATTTTTTAAAAATTCATTTGCCACTTTGTGCGGAAGTAACTCATTTACAAATCTTTTTGGCTTAAATTGCTAATAAAGTATTTTTTAAAAAAATAATTGGGAAAAATGCTCAATTACAGTGCTATCTATAAATCAAATTGAAAAAATTCTAATTTTCTCATACAAAAAGCAATTGACATAATTGTGGGGTTGTTGATTGAAGAATATACAAATATTGTGAACTACATGACAGCCATCTAAATCCCTTTCCCCACATTTTTAAAAATATTGCTTGCCCTATTTATGTTTTTTATTATGATATGGCAAATGATATGAATTTAAAAAAAAGTTGATTTTAGTTAGATGATAGATGATTTTAGCTTAGCTTTTTTTAGTGCATAGGTGTAGGTGTTTCTAATGAAAGCCCATGACCTCTAGATATGTTATGAAGAATTGTCTATCTGCCTCTAACTGTTATTACCGAGAGAAATCGAATAAAAAAATAATTTCCACTGTGCATGGCCCATGGAGAAAAGCTACAACGGAATTTGTTAACCACAACCATTAGATTGATTTTAAAAATTTTAATTTCTCGCGAAAGTGATTCCTAATTCTTAAATATATTATCAGCTTTTCTCCATTTTCATGAGAAATCAGAAAAACACTACCTCACTGTAGGTTCTCAATGAGGAAAATTCCATAGCGAAGTCCCAGCTACAACCAATGGGCCAAATCTGAAGTATTTTAATTTCATATGCATTATCAAAGTGACTCTGTATGTCTTCATGACTCCCTCATTCTCTCTTCTCTTATTTTGAGAGATACTGTAAAATGAAAGGTTGAAAGAACCCTATCATCTTAACAATTGGATTAATTCTGCCACTTTTCTTTTCTTTTTTTACCGAAAAAAAAATTTGTTTTAAGAAATTCCACATATGAACCAATAAAGTTTTCTCATCACTACACAAGTGTTACTTTAAATAATACACTTGCTTACTATCCATATTGGTTTAGTTTAGTTATACAGTTGCTAAACAAATATGGATAGTAAGTTCCGTTTTAAAGTAACTCTAGAGCTATTTTGGGACAGACCTCGTAATTTTGAATTATGGTCAGATGACGAGGATGACATCTGTGCTGGCAGCCTTATTTCTAAATTCCCACCAGCAGCAGGAAGTTTGGCCCGTCTAATTGAGCATGCATCAGATCTGCTTGCACGTTGTTTTTATGTGGAATCTGATTTTGAACCTGAGACCTCATTAGGCTACCATGTCCAATACAAATATGTATCGTGAGCTTTCATTTGTAAGGGACACTGATCCATAATGATGTATCTAGGGGCTCTGAGTTTTTTTCACGTAAAATAAAAATTGACGCGAGCCGTACGTTAGTATTTTATTTAGTAAATTGTGTTATAAAACTTTTTCTGAGTTTTTTTCCTCCAATTTTAGAGTTGTTTTTTTTAGATGATCGATATTTTAAATTATGATATTTTTGGTGATGTATATTTGCGCTGTCGACTTTTGTTTGAATCAGATTAATGGTTAAGGCTTGAGGGCTGATGGTTTTTGCAATTAATTTAAATGTATTTCGAACAGCTGGTCGCTGAGGGTAGCTAAAAATGAATCAACCATTGTATTATAAAGTTGGAGTTTTATTGAATTTTTCAGTCTTGGGGGATATTTTTAAAATGTCTGCACATGAAGAGTGAGATATTTTGATGAAATGAAATTTTTTATTGCTCGCAGTCATTTTTGTGTATACACTTTGATGTGAGCCTGCTTCACTTTAAAAAGATTCAATCAGAAAAAATATAAATCTTGAGGAAGAATTAAAATCTAGAAAGGGAATCCATTTATATAATCTGGGTCGCTCCCCCCTCCCCCGAAACAATGATAGTATAAGTTTATACATTATTATAACGAATATTTAAAAGAATTGTTTTATGAAGTTAAGATTATTCAATGCAACAGAGTAAATCTGTTCTGTGCATAGTAAAAAATTGAGAAAGAAAACTTTTCAGAATTAATCTTTCAATTCATTTTTTTTAAAAATATTTATTCGTATAAAAGTAAAATCGGACTATTTAAGACATTTCTACTCAATGTCGGAACAGGTGATTAAAAATATTCGACTACGGAAGTGTCAATACTTCATAACTTTGAAGTTGTTGGAATTTAGAATATATTCTGAGAATGAATGAAATTTGTAAAGTATTTCTCCGAGAACTAATGTCTATTCTAAAAGTTTCCCCCTAACCCATTTGTAAGATTAATTTTTTTCAATCATTTTTATATTTTTTCAGTATATATAAAAATAAGTCCAAATTGAAAAACATATTAAACACATGGAAGCTTTGTAATCTTAATTAAGAGACTGTAACGTTAACCCTTTTCCTCACTTGGTAATTGGCATTCCGTCCAAATGTAACCTTACTCATTTTCGCGCATATAGTTTAGTGCCTAAGGACCTCCAGATGGGAGATCCTCTTCACCAGCAGAGTCGTGTTTGGCCACTTGTATACAATTAAAGGCCCACAGAAATATGTTTTGCTTTTTCAAATAGATCCGTCATATAATCAAGGGGAAGGAACCTCAAAACATCCAGATGTTAATTTTTTCTATTATGAAGAGACTCCTCAAATCTTCCAGAAACGATCAGTCACCAGCAACCGTTGTCATTAAATGTCGAAGTCAGGTTGACTTAAGTCAGTGTTAGCTGTGAATTGGTTATAATTAACATGTGTTCGGAAAAGTTCAGTTGCAAAGATGAATAATTAACAGATATTCACACGATCGACTGAAAACCATTGAGGAAGCAATGACAAATAGTTGTTGGTGATGAGTAACTCAAGTTTACAAATGAAAAAGTCATAGACGGAGATCTGAGGAAATAAAATGCTGTATTTTTGGCTTTTGTGGGGATAAGAGAGAGCAGTGTCGAAGAAGGATTCGGTCGGTGTTCGAAAAAGGTGTTCTTGATTTTGTGAGAAGCTCCGTGTGGGTCTGGTTTCTGTGTCAGGATCCATCAAAAGTTTTTTTTTTCTTTTTTTTTCTGGAGTGGTCCTTTTGATATCCGTTTGAGCTAACAGTCTGTTAACGTTTGTATGTGTGTGCGTGCGTCTATTCTCCGATTTGATCCAGGAACTATTTTATGAGTAAACTCAACTGTTATTGGATATTTGAAATAATATTAATCAAGATTGGAACAAGTTGGTTTTTTCTGTACATATATAAGGCTGTAAATAAAAGAATTGTTTTGTTACGCTATTCTTTTATTCTATCGTTCTGGAGCAAGATACTACTAGGGCTTAAGATTACAATCTGCTCGCATCCCCCCCTTTTGGGGATATTCTCAAAGTAATATAATTTTCTCAAAGTAATATAACTTTCATTTAATTTACTAGAAACGTACATTCGAACTTGTTCAAATAAAAATCAATTATTTAAATTTTGCCTTATTTTTAATAATAATTCTGACAATTGTATTGTGCATATTTTGTGACTCACCTTTATGTTCTCTGTGCAGACAACTTAAATTTTTGATGCTTCTCATCTTGACTCATGCTCTGCATTTATGTTTTTAAACTGTAAAGTTCAGAATTATTGGAAGGTAAGGGGTCTAATGGCGTCATAGTCAATTATCTGAGTATTTCTAATAAATAAATATTATACTAGTTAGCTTTGGAAACCAGCTGATTTTATAGGAGATTTGACTTTCTAAAATTTTCAGTTAAATATTCGTGCTTTTTCGTCTTTTAAGAGCTTCTTCAGCAAAATACTCGTAAACTTTATTTTTTGAAAGTCATATTAAGTAAATTATCATAGAAGCCTCCCGATATTTTGTTCAGTATATTTCTCTAATGCACTGTCATCTACTGTAAGATTTAAAATTGAATTTGAAATGGGAAAGATAAATCGTCAACAATAAGAAAATTTTTTTTGGTCAAACCAAGAATATTTTTTAAAAATGATTCCAAAAAATAAAATCCCTCCACATTGTAATTTAAATTATATTTCAAAGAATTATTCAATAAAAATTTCTCTGATTTCTCATAACATTCAGTTTTATCTTCAAAAAGACTTAAACGTGGTAATTAATATTTTGTTTTCAATGAATACATTTCTGAGACAATTTATGAAGTTCCTATACAATCTTTATACAATCTCCGGTTCTTTAAGTCATACTCAGTAAAATTATCGTGGCGGTCTAACGTCTCAATTTTCTACGATGAAGCCTGGCAGATTTATAAAACTTTGCATAACACTATTTTGGGACAATAAATCTTGGGTGAAGTCCGAGCGTTGATAGGCTATTTTCTTCAAGATGGTGGATGGGAAAGTCTAAAATCGAGCGTTTTTATAGAAATAAAATAGAGGTGTTCAAATTTTCATGACTCTGTCAATTTTAGTTTCAGCAGAGTGGAACTTTTTTAAAATTTAAAATGTTAATGTATCAAGAATATTTTATTAAACATGGCTCACAAAACAGGGGATTTGAGTAAAAATTTAAAATTCGTAATTCATTAGAATTTTTATTGATTCAAACTACATAAAATATGTTTTTTTTTTACTAAGCATATGCGTCAATTAATAGAGTTTTTGAAATTAGCTGTTAGACTCTTATTAGAACAGATATCCTGCAGGTATCTGTTCAACAGATGTGAAACTACGTATGGCATAAATAAAACTGAATTATTAAAAGAATTATATAGCTATTTCAAAACGTTACTGAAAACGTTTTCATGCATTTATCTTTTTAGAAAAAATGTTACATCTCATATTTAATCCATTTCATACAAACACGTGTTAAACATTTCACTTATCTAGCTTTACGCGTCGATAAAAGCTAATTTTTGTCACGCACTCAAAACGTTTTCGATCTAGTTAAATTTTATTTTCTTTTTGTATGAAATACATCATTGGAAGATATAATTAAACAGTTTCTTTTTAAAATTCATTAAAATTAGAAAGTTTTATAGTTTATAGTAAATTTATAGTTAACATTGAAAAGATTATTTTTTAAGCCTTCAGATAATGTAACAATCAGTTTTGTGCAGTAATATTTTGGAAAATTATCGCGAAGGGACGTTTAAACTCTCTCTTTCTATAAATTAAAATTCTGATTAAAAATTAAAAAATCGTCCAGAAGTGCACATTCCTGATCTCCAATTTATACTTGTATCAAATTTGGTAGCTGTAAATCAAATAGATTGATCTGTAAAGTACTAACACCGCAATTATAATTTGAAATAAAACCATTCAAAGATGCCATAATTCGACACAAACATAACACATAACCCACAAACAATGAATATTCTGATTCTAAATTCATTAGTAAAATAACACTTGTGGCACAAGAGATCATATCCAGAAAGGGTATGAAAAAAAGAAGAAAGTTAACAGGTTAGATAATGTTTTAACTTTTGAGATGATCCACTTTGGGTGATGACAAGGATTAAATAATTAATAAATACATTTTATTTTTATTCAACTAGACATTTGGAAAACCCAGTAGAAAATCAGGATACTGAATTTCGTTATTTTTTATTTTTATTTATTTATTTATTTTTGATTTCAAGTATTAAATGAAACATGTTAACACATTCTACGCTACAGACGAGATATCTCGTCTTTCCGGTTCGACCAATTACGGCCCACTGAGGGGGAAAATTGGTCTCTTGAATGAGTTTAGATAAGTTGAACCTTCTAATACATGCCTGAAGAATACCTTTTCTTTTTTCAATTATTTTTTTGCATAAAAATGTGAACAGCGAAAAGTATTGATATTATATTTGTCTTTTCATGGAGTTTTTATCTAATTCGTCAGCGATAAAGGTGTTAAATCCTGAAAAGAGTGAAAAAAAATCCTCAAATTATCGGATTATGTGAGTATTATTCTGGCTCAAGAACTTAAGATAAAGTCTGTAGGAACTTAAGATATGTGACTGCGTACTGGATGAGTTTGCTGAAAAATGTGCGGGAATAGTTATTTTTTTCAACGTTTTTAACGAAAAGACCGAAAAATTATGTGAAACCAAAATTCAGCAGAAAAAAAAGCAAACATTTTTTTATTGAAAAAAAGGGCTTTTTTTTTTTTCGTTTTTAGAGAGATATAAAGCAAAAAAAATCTTCTACTTTAGACCTTAATCAAATGGTTTGCTTAAAATCTAGCAGCAGCTTAAAGAAAATATATTGTTGCTGTGGCGTGTTCTGCTTTACAACGAAAGCAAGGGTTCAGTAGTTTCCGCGGTTGTGGTCCCCTGAGCACCCGAGAGCAGAAGTCTGACTTCTAGCTCACACACTTTATACTTGCATGCTTCATTCATACATTTCATTCATTCATCCACAGATTGTAATTTATATCTTGAACAGAGGTCTATCACCTCTGAACCAGTATACTCTCCTGGTATTACTCTCGACATGGAGGATTTTGCGACCATGATTGATTTAACGTGCGCCAGTCACCATACACGCGGAGAGCCCTCAACCGACGGTGTTCGAACTAGCAACCAAAGGAATGTGAGTCCAATGCTCTATCAACCAAGCTATCGAAACCAAGCAAGCAAAAAAATATGTTACTTACTCCAATTAAGAAATATATTAGTTAGTTCCGTTTTTTTTTCCATTTGTGTTGTAGAGCACTAAACCCAGCATAAAATATTTCTATATGAACAGATTACTTATATCCCAATTCAGGAACTCCTGAACATATTGAGAAATCATTGTACTAAGCTTGTTAAAAATATGCATCAGATTCAATTTAAGAAGTTTTTTGCATGAAAATTCTATCAAAGATCAGAATGTGAAAAAATCTGTAAAAATTTATGTAAATGGAAATATACAGATCAGTCTGACTTCCCCAAAAGGATATTTAGAAATAAAACTCTAACGATTTTATAAAGTAACCTGTTCGAACATTAAGAATATCAAATTAAAAAAAAATCATAATTAAAAAAATCACCTTTTTAGCATAGTCACTTATCTTAAAATATATTTAATAGATTTTTTAAAAAAAGTCGGTATGTGCTTCATGAGACATACCAGTATGACATGGGCAATTTCGTGTATTTTTGAGTACAAAGAAGTCGAACTTTTCCAAGTCTGAAGAAAATGGTGGAAATGCTACCTCCCCTTTCCCTCCCCGAAGTTTGAAAACATCCGCAAAAGAAACCTCATCTAAATCGGGGAGCATTTAATTCGAGCTTGTTGCCTCCTCAAAGTGCAAGAAGAGTCTGCCGTTTCCAGGGCAACGGAGATCTCCCTGGTAACGGCGTGGGTTCCGATCGGGATGCTTTAATGGTCGATCGGGTCGATAAGCTTTGCGACTTTCAAGTATCTTGTCCAGCAGAAATCACAGGTTTCATTGTCACCCTCGGACAAACCAATTCAACTCGGCCTGAAAAGTTCTTCTCGCCGCGAAGTAAATAAAATAAACCACAAAACAGCGCATTTTTTTGGTGTTTGAGAGTCTTTGAAGACGAAGTGTTTGCTGACTTCAAAGAAGTTTAAGAACATATTGCAGCACACCTGCGGGAAGCTTTTGCTTTTGAGGCAAAATAAATTTCTTGGTAGAAGATTTAAATGCAATAAAAGATTAAAAGGAAACCTGCTATGCATATTTTCAATGTATCATCTCAGAAAATCATTTCTTGAACGGTCAAACACCACGTGCCCGTGCGAGTTAAATTATATTTTTATTCATTTTAACGGTTTCATTGAATTGGAAACTTTAGTATTGCAAACGATCAAACAAACTGTGTCTCGCATTGATTGTTTAAAAATATACCACATTTCCTATTTATTTCATTCCATATAATCACGTGCTCAAAAGGACATTTCTCTAGGTTTTATTTGCTGTAGGCATTAACATTTTTTTAATCAGAGCTTTTGTAAATGCAATGGCAACGCGTTATTAAAATCTGATTTTTTGAGATGCTCGTGCAGATAATAAATTTTTTATTTTTCGCCTATGGATTCTTGTTGACGACAAAAACCTCATTTCAAAAATATAATGTTCTGACATGTATGACATGATAATAACGGAGAAAATAAAAGAATGAATTGCATTTTTCTCTTTTAGAGTCACAATAATTTTTAAAGAGGGATGGCCTGACTTTTCTAGGGTATAGGCTGCTTTTAATTTTTTCCAAGTTGTTAGGGAACTGAAAAAATTGTACTTCAATCTTTACTACAGATAAATAATGAACACGAAATATGTACTTTGTAGTTATTATAGTATGGTTTATATTTATTGTAGTTTTATTGTTTGAAGTTATTTATATAACCACAGAGATATTAATAATAGTCTCAAATAAAATATCAAATGATGCATTTAACATCAAACAGCCGTCGTCCTGACACAAGAGTAGTGCGTTCTCCTCGTGATCTGGGCGTCCTGGGTTCGACTCCCGGTTCGGGCAGGGTTGTTCTTCATCTGCTTTATCTGTGAAATGGGTGAATCTCTCCCCTCCCCGTAAAAAAGGGGCCGTGCAAGCGAATGTGATGCGTGAGTAGCTAAGCCGTACTCTTGGCCCTGGTGGGCGCTACTTAAAAACAAGAGACGCACCCTCGGCTTGAAATCGCTGACTGCATCGACTGCATTGTTCATGGCAAGTGCCATTAGAAACAACAACAACAGTATCAAACAATTCAAAATGCATTAAAAAGGATTTTCATTGAAAGTTACTTTCGTTGTTTTAGTTAGTAGAAGGCTGAATCTGTCCGCATACTGTCCGCCAATCTTGATTATCTCGGTATACAATGACTAGCTGCTAGTCTTGTATTGAATTCTAAGGGGTCGTCTATGAGACGGGGACGATGTGCTGTCCTAATTATGATCATCGTTGAAAATGCAGATTCACACAGGTAGGTAGAGCTAAGGAAAGATGTTGAAATGGAATGCAGCTTCTTATGAATTAGGAAACTTACTTTATTTCGTCCATTGGATGTAAAAGTTATTCTTACGTTTTGAACTACGTGCTTTTGAAACTATGCCAACATGTTGCAGAAAAACTTCATTTTATTCAAGAGAATATATAATTTATGTTTTCAGTTATTGCTTCCACATCAACATTGTCAAATAAGTAACACATGAATGTAGCAATTGGTTCGTTAGTATGCGCGTCTTAGTAATGGCGGTCGCCTCAAATTGCTTTAGAAGTTCAATGATCTATTTTGATCAACTTAATTCCCAACTGATCCTGAGCTCTTAAAAGATTTTGATACCTATTTGTATTGATAATTCAAAATATAAGATAAAAGAAACTATGAAATAAAATTTTACTTATTTTAAATTAAGAAAATTTTTAATAAGACGGAGTATATCAACTATTTTGGTATATTTCTAATTTATTTTGTGTTTATAAATTGTTCTTTTACTTTAACTCCCCCCCCAGCTTGGGACACCTCTAAAAAAAGATAAGATGCTTCCGGAATAGTGCTTGGATCTCGTCACTCTGGAGAGTATACAAATAGATGAGGGATATGGCTTCTTCCACCATGACGGGATGTATTTCCTTAGGGAAGGGTTGTACCGTGACCTGTGCTAGCTCTAATCACTCAACCCCAGTTTCTACCAATATTACTGTTACGGTGGTTTGCGCTGCCAATATTCTTTATTCGTTGGCCCTTGGACGGATCGGAGAGTCAGTGAGATGACTTTCCTTCTTCGATTTCATGACCCTTGATGACAGATTGCCTTCTCTGAGAGATCTTGTTATTTATTTTTTAAGCGTCAAATTATAACAGAAGTTAAAACGGCATTAGTTTTTGCATATAAATCCATTCTGTTCATTTTGCACACGAAGTATCATAATTAAATCGAGTCTTATGGCATCATCATCTCACTTGAAAACGTGTTCAGGTTATGTAATTTCTAACTTCTGCGTATTGTAACTTCATTTTCTTGTTCGTCATAAAAATAATTCAAATATCAAACACATTCTCTCTTCTCGAGCTTTTTATAACGAGTTTGAAAAACCTTCGAAAGTGGTCTCCTTGAAACTTTTGTAATAAATTTGTCATTCCGGGAACGCTTATCACAGCATTAGCGAACAATTGATTAACTTTAACGGGAATTTAGAGTTTTTACTCAACACATCGTGTCAACCTTGGCATGCAGTTAATAGTATACGAAAACTGAATTTTTGTTTTAGACGCGTTTCCCCATTTGAATGTGAAAAAAAATGACACAAAAGTACACTTGTCGTCACAAAATCAAATATCAAATTTAAAATATTTAAGTCAATGCGTTTTTAAATTATCAATTTTACATATTTCTGAAATTTCAGACTGACAAACAGTCAACCTGTCGTTGGGTTTGACTCAATATTTGACAGGTGTTAAATATGTATACCAAAATTTATATATTCAGGTCTTTTCGCTTTGTCATTATAATGTAACTTATATTTGAACATTTGGATATTCGAATTCCCTTTTCATGGATTTTGTTCAAATTTTGATAGAAATATGCAAATTTGATATAAAGACGATATAAAAATTTTATCCATCCAGCTGAAAGTATTTTTGAGTTGACTTTGTCATAGACAGAGAGATATTTTTAAAGCGATGTATTTTTTGAATTCATCTAGGTTTAAAACGTAGAGATTCTTTAAAATCTAGAACTCCAATTTTTCCTCGGTTACTGTTCTTTTTCTATACTACTTATGTAAGAAAAGTAAAAATCAAGTGACTGCATATCTGTTGAAACAATGGTTTGAATTTTTCAGAGTAATAAAGCAATCGATTGTTTAAAATTAGGTAAAAAAATATTTTTTAAAAATTGTCCAAAATTAGGAAACCTTCGTTGCGTCATTAAATTAATATTATTAGGAAAATAATTATTGAATCTTGTAACGGCATAAAGACAATTTTGTGCCATAATATTTTCCACTGATATCGTGGAAGAGCTTCAAAATTCTTCTTAATTTTTAATAAATTACATTTCTGATTTAAAAAAATTCAGAAGAATCATTCCAAAGTACATATATAATTAAAATCTTTTTTTGACAACGAATTTTTTTAAATATTGCTATGGAAATTTGCCGATTGGTGTACAGAGCAAAATCAAACGAGGTAGAAATAAAGTAATGATATTTTATTCTTCAAGAAAATGCGAAATACAAAAGAAGGAATACAAAAGTAAGTAAGCCACAAATCAATTAGCAGCATAATCAATAGTGATTCGCTGAAAAGACAAAATTCATTTATGAGAGATTGTGGATAACTAAGCGGATTCTCGCTTCTCTGAAGGGTATAGCAATTGTGACCTGGTTGTGACCTGGTTGTGACCACATCCTGACGATGAGTTATGTCCGCTACGTGGAGGGTTATTTTGCAACTGACAGTATTCTCGTTTCAATTTGAGGAGGTCGTTCTTCCAAATACATTACTTCGCCATATGCAAGTCTATTGGATTGTGTTTGATTAGTTTAGTTTACTTATATTAACGTCTCTTTTAAAGCATAATAGGGCTATTTGTGACGGAACTCTTAATTCTGAGCTGTGGTCAGATGACGAGGATGATACTTGAGCTATCACTCTTCATTCTAAATCACCGGACAACAACAGCGGGAGGAAGTTTGGTTCAGATGAATTTAACGTACACCGGGCCCCTTAAATGACATTTTTTAAAAATAGAACCGGGCCACGAACTTGAAACCCTTCAATTCCGAAGTCGAGACCTTTACTTCCAAGCCACTGCGGCCCTAGGATTCTTTTGAATTTCTCTATATCAAAGAATTAAAAGAATAATTGTTTCCATTTTTCGGCTATTTCTATAGAATTTGCAAAAAAAAGTTTTTATATCATGTTGTAAATTAATACTTTGCTGGTATAAATTTCTAAAACTGTCTCTTCTTCAAAGTCTGTTCTCCACGGCAAACTCTTAAATTTGCTGAACAATAAATATTCATTTGCGTAGAAGTTGTTAGATTATTCAGCAGACTTTCCTTGGAAGGACTGGTGCATTGAAAAAAAAAAATTAACTTCTGTCTCGAAATTGCGATTTCTCTCTCCCTCTTCCCCCCTTTTTCTAAGACGAAATGACGACGAACTTTTTCCGCCGGAAGCCCCTTTGTTCTCATTAAAGCGACTTGGAGGAAATGAAGTCATCGCTCGAAAAACTCATCAACACAGAAATCAGCGACTTTCCATCAAATATTTGGAAGCCAAATTTCCATATTAACTTTTATTGCGCTCATAATCTTTTGAATTGCTAAGTTTTAATAATTAATATAAGGAAAAATGGCTTTATTATTTTACATGTAATGTATTTTTAGTGGTTAGCTTTTTTTTTTTAAGTAAAAGAGCATATATTTCAAATGATAATTTTAAAACTTGTTATTATGGATCAATTTCGTGTTATAAGTAAATTGCCAATAATATTTAAAATAAATACCCAGGAGGGCTTTCCTTTCAACTTTCTGGATATTTCGTATAGATAGGAAAACGAAACAATATGATATTTATATCTTATTTGGTGGGTTGGTTTATTTTAAAATTTGGAAAAGGCACGTAGTTCGAAGTTGAGATAAAACATAAATTTCTAACAATAATGCGTGGAAAATTTTTATTGGAAAGTGAAACACATTCTTTTAGTAATTTTTAAGCATTATTTTATTATTTTATTCTAGATTGTAAAATTTATTGAATAATCAAATAACTTTCCTGTAATGGATATTTATTGTTTAGGAAGTTTGACAGTTTAATATTGTAAGCTGATTTTGAAGGAAAAGACTTTAAACGAATTTGTCAAGTATTAATTCCCAACCAATTTCCTTGAGCAAATTGATTGACGTATTGAAAAACTCCAAATGGCGTTGGAGCGATTAGCGTGTGACGAAAATTGCCGGTGTAAAGCAAGTGCAAAGAAGAGCGTCATAAAGAACTAGTGACAACACAGAGAGGAAAGAGGAAAAAAACTTATATTGGAATGGAAAGTTATAAATACAGGTTTCCAACGTGTTCACCTTAGCAGGCGACAACGCATTGCATTCGGGAGATCGTGGAAAACAATGACGGACATAACATGGAAAGAGGAATCTGCATAACTTCACGTGTTACGGCCTCTTTCAATTCTGATGCATCTCGTGGACCAGGCGTGTACACCTTAGATTTCAGATGACCCCAGAACCAGGGATCCATAGAAGTGAGATCGGAGATCGCAATGGCAACGAAACTGCAAAGTTATGAGAGATTGCTCTATTACCAAAGTGTTGCTGCAGCACTGGTCGTGCACATTGGGCGACGTGTGGAGGAGCCCCATCTTGCATCCATACAATGTCACTAATGACATTTCGTTGCTGCAGTTCAGGAATAACGTGATTCTGCAACATCGATATATACCAAGCTCTTGTGACAGAGCCTGTTTTCAAACCTGTGGTAGTGACCTCTTCGAAGAAGTACGGACCGAAAAAAAAATGTGCTAGCGATGCAGCACCGCAAAGTCACTTTGGCCCATCGAATATAGCTATTGGTGTTAAAGTTTCCAGTCAAAGAGAAATGCGCCTCATCCGTCCCTTTTATCCGCAACAGCCATCTGTCATCTTCTTCCTATCTGACGAGGAAAAAAATTGCAAATTCCACACGCAGTTGCTCATCTCCGGACTGCAACATCTGGACGTGCTGATATCTATAAGGAAACATCCACAGAGCAGAGCTCAGAAGCCTGAGAACTTTGCTTTTTGTTAAATTCAAACTGAGAGCAACACTTCTTGCAATAGGCGATGGACCTGCAGTAATCGTGTTATGCAATTCCGCATCAATTTTAACTGAAACAGACGGCTGCCCAGATCGAGGTCGATCTCAAGCGCACCCGTTTCTCTAAATTTTATTACCAAATCACGTACTCTTCTTAAGTTAAATGGACCTCGTATTAGCTTGTGCTGATAAATTCGCACTGCTTCGACAGTATTTTCCCCGTTCAGATAAAACAGCTTTATCAATTCACCTCCTTTTTTCTTTGCAAGCGTCATCTTGTTGGCACACTCGAACACTTGACTGAAGAAACACTCTTCTCACACTGCTTTTTAAAGGTTTTACCTCAAGCAATGCTTTGCACTTAGTGTTCTGCGACTGGTGCTCCTAATGTCTAACCTAGTGAATTATGCAAAGTGCGTCAAAGCTCTTCCCCTCTGTGCTGTCATTAGTCCTTTATGATGCTCTTCTTCGCAAATGCTTTACGCCGTCAATTTTCATCACACGATAATCGCTCCAACGACATTTGTGTGTTTTCAATGCGCTGATCAATTTGCGCAAGGAAAAAGTGGGTGTTGCTATTCAAAAATTTCGAAATTCTTTCACTGCAACTCGAATCATCACTATCTCCAGCGCATACCCTCAAACAACCATGTCTGAAATTTTGGTTTGATTGGTTGAGCGGATAAGCCGCTAGGGTTTCATATATACGGGAAATTCTTTGACCACTCTTTATATATGTATAAGAACCACTCTTATATATGTATAAGAATTTAGCGAAATGTTTAAAACTGCCCAATCATTTTGCATATGATTATACTTTTTTTCATAAAACTATACTTTGGAAGATTAAATACAGAAGATCTGAAACTTCAGTTTTAATTAATCAGATATTCACAGGGGAAGAGAAAATTCTCTGGATTGTTTGAGAATTCAAATTATTAAGATGAAATTTGTGTCAGATAAATTTCATTATGGAAATGGTTTTATGGAACATATAATCAATATCCAGTGCTTAAAACTTCCTAGAATGAGGTGACACTAACTTTATTTTAATATTACCATGAAAAAGGCCACAGAAGTTCTTCGTTTATTTTTTTTGAATATCAAATAAACAAAAAGAAAGTGTGATTTCAACGAATTTCTGTATTTCGTGTCCCACTTTCCCCTTGAATCAGAAAACAACGTCTGGAATAATGCCTATCTGTATGTGAACATGTATCTAGCAAGTAATATAATTTTTTTAAAGATAATTTCTACTTAGGCCAACAAAGAAATTTTTTATTTTGATTACTTTTTATTAAATAATTACAATTAAGACAAATAATTTATCAAAAAATGATTACTTTTCGCCAGAATCGAACTCGCGTTCTTCACCTTTACACGAAGATTACCGAAATCCTCGCGTTTTACCGATCGAGCTTGTAGATTTCAATTTTCATTATAAAATGCTAAAACTATATTTAAAGTGTTAAAATTGAATTAAATTTTATAAACGAATAAATATTGAAAAAAAAACTCTTGACATCGAGTATATGAAATTTAGTGAGAGATCTAGTTTTTTGGAGGGGGAAGTGAGAGATCTAGTTTCTAGGGGGGGGAGGAAAGACTATTATTAAAAAGTTTGCAAGAATGTTTTCATATCATTTCCACTATTTTCTTCCGGGGATCGTATACAACCATTAAAAATATGGTGTATTTCTGATTCCAAATCACAGTATGTGAACAAAAACTAAAATCTGAGAAGAGCAAGATGTACAGAAATCGCCATTAGTCAGTTGCTACTGTTCAAAGTTCGTGTTCCGGATAGGGGTTTAATATTGTTACAAACCTGCAATTTTGCTTCTTAGCACAAATAGTATCATCGTAAAAAAGAGTGTTTTACGATCAGGCCTGTTGCGTGCTGAGCAGGTGCCACGCCATTGATCCCAGAGCTCGGCGATCATTTGGCGACGAATTTCGAGACTTTGGCTACAAAATGGGTATTGCTGGAAACTTCGAGAATTTTAATTATCTTTCAAATATAAACTGAGATGTGTCTTTATTAGTCTAGAAGATTCTCGGATCGCCCCCCGAAAGCAAAAAAGACCGGTAGTCTCAAGCTGCAGATTGAAGCGAATTGAACAGGAAGCGGAGTTGGAGTAGAAGACAACTAACTAACAAGTAGTCTTTGAGAGGATAGCAGCGGAGTGCCAGCTCAAGCGAATGCTGAATTGCTGTGTGCCGAGTCTTGTTGTCTACTGTGAAAGCAGTGACAAATAGTGTGTGAAGTAGCCAGTCGTGTGGTATTGAGACGACAGTTAAGGCAAGAAGGCACTAGGAACTTCAGCCGTTTGGAGATACCTTAGAGTGAAGCCCCGAGGATCCCTTCCCCTGACGGATTCTGTCTGGTAGCTTTGTGTGCTGTGATCGATTAGTACTTACTGTCTGTTGTAATGCGCTGCTGTGTGCTCGTTTCGGCTGTATATATCCGTCGTCAGTGTATTCTTTGTGATAGTTTCTTCGTGTCAAATGAACGTTATTGTTTGCTACTGTTTGTCTTCACTCCATACACTCACTACATGCGAATTCGAGGATTTTCGTGACAATATGCTAGAGGATAGAGGATATACCACTTGATTGCTTTTCTTTATGTTTGTCCAGCGAATTCCCTCGATGTTCTCGGTGATCTTTAGATTAATCTTCCACACAAGACGTTTACTGTGTTTTAAAGAAATCCATTAGAATATTTCGACGTGGCCAAGAGTACGACTTAGATATACACTCATCGCAGTAACTTTCACAGCCCCCATTTTACAGGGGTGGGCCGCACATTCATACAACTTACAGATAGAACACAGAAGAACAACCATGCCCGAACTGGGACGCCAAGCTTTGGGGAAGACTCGCTACCCCTATCTAGTTAAACAGTGAATATGAATCGCAGGTGATTCATTAGACAGATAATGTGTTAATTTATCACATATATTAACTAACATGATGAGTTATTTTTTCCAAAATAATAAGATAAAATAAAATAAATTATTTCTCCGAAATAAATAAACTCTATTTTTTATAATTAGTGCTGTATACAATTTGTGGAATGTTTATTTCAACTACCCAAAATTTAAATTTTATTGGAAGGTAAAAGAGAAAGTTAAATATTCGAAAGTAATTGATTAAAAAACAATTAAGATAACGAACATTATTTTAAATAGACATATTTACTAACAAGCCACTGCACAGGAAATATCAATCTGCCTCTAAAGAAAATCGTAAAAATAATAAGAAGGATCTGCTCTTTGAGTTGCAAAGTAGTATTTATGTCAGTTTAAATTGCTATTTTCGAGTTCAAGCTGTAGTTTTAAATCTATAATTTTTTTACTTGCAACAACAACAACAAAGGAATGATATACAAGCAGCTTTATAGTGGTCTTCAAGTCATTAAAATTAATTAAAACCTCTGCCGACATAGTTGCGAAGAATTTAGACAAGAAGAAAAAAAAATCAGCCCGGTGACTGCTCTGTCAACTCTTTGGGCATGTGCAGTCGACTAGCTTTGACTTCGCTGATCTGCTTTATCTCGCCTGCGTCACATGATTCCATCGTTGGTTTCTATGACGACAGCACGCTACTGTCCAGACCTACCAATCCTAGAACATGAAATGACAAGGGGAAAAAATCCACCCCCCACTCTGAAAAAAAATGTCACAATGATTCTTTTAGCACCTGGCGGTCGTAATGCTTTTTGTTGCAGAAAAAGATAATTAAATTTTTGGCGACGGCAATTTCCAAGTTTCCGAGACAGAAGGCTGGAATTATGCATGATGATCGTTTATGAATATTTTGCACTTTATATGCTTGTCTGGATAAAAGACACACAAAAGAACGAGTTTCGAGACGCTACTTAACTAGATTAGAGAAGAATGGGGAATCATTCGACGAAATGAAGGTTATTGCCTGTTCTCAGACAAATTAAAGGCTAGATGAAGGCGACTGCTTCATTATTTTATGAGCGAAAATTCCACAAATTGCAGCTATCTTCCCGCAAAGTTATAATTTTGAAATATATGCATACATTTAAACAGATTATTAATGGATGCGTGCTTTCTTGATGCGCATTGAATTAAAGTCGTCATTTCAATTTTGAAGTATAGCGCACACCTTGCAAGAAAGAAAAGGGAAAATAACGGCAATTAGGAGTTGAATAACATGCTCAGTCACATTTATCAAGTAATTATAACGTTTTATAAAGTATCCAATCAAATATCTGTATTTCTTTTAAATAATATTATTTGATTACTTATGCAAGAAATGGAAATTAAATCGATCGCAATTGATCGGTGGATCGCCTTTGATAAGACTTAAAAGGCGCTTACTGAAAGAAACATAGTTATGGCACATCGACGAAAATTTTTAAAAATATTTCTGATTAGTTGCTTAAGCCGGCATCTTAAACAGAGGTAACGCGTCTTCCTCGTAATATGGTCGTTCTTCTGTGTTCTATCTGTGAGGTGTGGGAATGAACCCCGATGTAAAAAGGGTCTGTGTAAGCGAATGAGATAAATGTGTGTCATCTTCATATGAGCTTGTAGTCAGACTTCTGCCCTCGGGTGCTCAGAGGTCCATGCCTTCAAAAGCTACTGCTCTCCTCCTTCCGTTGTAAAGCAGGCATGACATCATCGTCAGCAATTGTTTAAAACAGAGGTACATTAAACAAAGAAGAAATATTACTATGAAATAATAAACTTCAATAATAGGTTTTCAAGAATTTGCATAGCTAGAATCAGTTTTTGTATATTTCTTTTACCCATTTGGCAAAGTTAATGTGGGAGAAGTACCTGAAAAAAGAAATTTTATATTCTTTCTATCTTTTCACATAAACTATCTTTTTCCTCTTTCAAAATAGCCTCATTTTAAAGGAACGTAATTAAAACTTTAATAATAACTTTTGGAATCTAAAGGACAAAGTAAGTATACTAATTAAAAAATTTTGCTTATCATTATCATTCTTTAGAGCTACCTCCCTGTGTGAATCTGCAATTTCATCGATGTACATAAGTAAGACAACATATCGTTTCTGTTTCAAAACTGCCACTTAGAGGGATTGCGCAACTTGCGCTCAGTCGCATTTGCGCTAACTCATTATATAGTGTCATTTGCGCTTGCATTGTTGATTTGCCGGATTTATTCGTCTTTGGCAGGAAAAGCCGTGCATCTAGAGGGACTATAGATAATGTTCATTTCTCGTGTTGATAAATGAATTATTGCTTTCCTTGAAAGCAATCATTCTTTTCCTTGAAATATTCATGTTTTCCCACACCGCAAAACTAATAATTTCTCCTTAAGAATGCTAGGAACAGATTTTGATCTAATTTTAAATATGAATAACAGTGTTGAAGTTTTTTTTTTGAAACATTAAAAGGAAAGCTATCAGCTGTGTATAATGGATACAAATATAAGCAATATCGCTGTAGCTTGAAAATTTGTTAACTGCATTAACGAAGAATCTGGAAAGGGAAAAGAGCTGCTGAAAACCAAAAACAACTGTTTTCTTTTTGAAATGCACCATTCTTGTACGTCGATCGAAGCTGAAATCGATGTCAAGATACATTTAGTAAAATTAAGGAGAATTCGAAATTATCAAGCTATGTTCAATTATCACTAATATTCGAAATTTGTAACGATGAAAATAAAATAATTATAATTAAATTTATAACATTTCCTTTTGAATTACTTGATCTGCTTGGATAAGATATAATTTAAGCTAAATAATGAAAAAAATTAATTTAATTACTACCCTAATTGTAATATAGAAAAAAAAGAATTTAAATAATCTTTGAAAAATTGGCACAAATTTTTTAGATGTCTCAAATTTCATATAAACAAATTTATATAATAATTGTTGCAGATATAAAAATATCAAAAACTGTTAATATTAATTAAGTTTTCAAAACATCGTTTTAATAGGAGAGAAATTATCTTAATATTTCTTTAAATCGGATTCGTAATGGAAAATAAATTGAAGTAAAAAATATACATGAGTGGATTAAATATTAATAATTCAATTAATAATTCCTTTTATTAATTATAATTAAATATTCAATTATTGAGAAATTAACAAAATTTTGCTTTCGTTACTAAAAAGTATACTCCTATTAAAAAAATTTCTTTTAATGCAAGTCTTTTAACTTTTCTTTTGCTGATTTTAAAGGAGAAATTTAATAACGTTGAAATAAAAGTTTAATTAATCAGTTAAACTGAAGAAAAGTAAAGATTTTGAAAGCATAGAAAGCGTGATGATGGCAGTATTTTCAGATTAACAAGAATTTTGTCAAAATATCTCGAACTAAGAAATCAGAATACCAAATGAAAGAACGTACCCCTTAAGAAATGTGAGACCCTTTCCACTCATATTAATAACGCATTCTGTTAATTTTTTTCAGTTTTTAATATTCTATCAAAATTTAATGAATAATTAAATAGTTGTTAACGATTTTACTCCTAATTGTATAACTAATATAATAAATGTTAAAATTTAAGGGGAAAAATTAGCTATCGATGAATATTTAAAAAAATTCTCTGATTCAATTAATATTTGAAATTAAATTAAAAAAACATTTGGAAGGTTTCTTTTTTTGTAAAAAAACCCTCTTTTATACAACAGAATTATTTTTCTTAAAAGTATTATGCCTGAAAGGATTTTAATTCCGTGAATCGCTGTTTATATCAACAGTTAATCTATAGAAATGTGAATAAAAAATTGAACAAGGAGTTCTTCCATTCAATTAATCAAAAGCATCGAAATTTTTTGAATGGATTGTTATGTAATAAACACGTATTTTTGACATCTGTGTTAATTTGTTTTCTCGTATTTTTGATATTGAACTCACTGAAAGATTTTTAATTCAATTTTTCATTGCAACTCTTCAGAAAATTTACTAATAATCATCAATGTTGTTTGAATTCAATTATTCTTTTTAAACGCCTGTAAATAAATTTGAGTGACTTTGAATAAATTTTTACGTCTTAAAAAGTTATATTTAGCTCTTCAGAATTTTTTGTCTTTGGACTGTTTTTCTAGATACAATAATTATTACTTTCTTAAAAGAATGTTAGAAAGTTAAACAACTGAATAGTTTTTACCATATAGTTCATTATTCTAAATATTTTCAGAATATAAAAGGTTTCAAATTATAAAATCTTTTTCGTCATTTCTACTGTAGCTTAAAAGCAGTCTTTTTTGTTTCAAAACATCTTTTTTTCAACTATAAATGAAATAATTAGCTTCATCTAAAAATATACCTTTATGAAAATAATTAGACTGGAAGTGTTTTTTAAGTTATAACAGGGAATTACAGCAAAAACTGAAGATAATTATTTTAAATTGATAATCAAATTTATTTTACTTGGTGATAGGAAACAATTGCAAAAAAAAAAACAGCAAAAGAATTAATCCCATTTTACAAATGCGTGCTAATTACTATTCCCTAAATGCTTTTAAAATCATCTATCTTTGTGTTAACGAAAATCTAGCTTTTTAATTGTTAACTATGAAATAAGAAACAAAGCAATACTTCATAATCTTTTGTAAATAGTCAGGAATGAGATTTATTCTTAGTTGCCCTTCGTTAATTTTATATCCGATGAGAAAATTACTTTTATAAAAAAGCAATTCTAAAGGAAATATTAAATTCTTATTCCAAATGTATGGTTTGGGATTAATTAAAATGCTATTTGAAGCTACTCTTATATATTTTTTAAAGAAACTGTATAATTAATTGCTGAATTTTTGATCAGAACTGTTTCCCTTCTGCTTGCTAACTGATTGATTAGAATCATTAAATACACTGATTTTTGCAATTAATCTCTGTGAAATTAAAAAAATTTTTTAATAATAATATTTGAAAAATTGCTTAACGTTTTGCTACATGCTATTTGCCAAAAAAAATTTATTTCGTTATAATAATCGTTATAATAATATAAAAAAAACTTTCGGGTATTTAAACGTTAGATTAAATAATTTTTATATACGCATGGTTTAAGCTATAGAGAAACCAAAAAATTTTCAGGATGCATGTTGTTTTTCATCATTTGAAATATGTAATAATATTTGCTTTTACTACTTTATATTTTCAAATTTTTTCAACCTTTGTTGGAAACTTTTGTTACTCTACGACTACTGGTATGTGCTTGACTTATTTATTTCTAATATTTGATAGTTTATTATTGTTTGTTGAATTTCTACTTTGGTTTATTATTGCATGTCTCTGTGTTTGTTTTCTCTATATTTTAGTAGATTCGATGATTCTCTTAGACTTTGAGTTTGCGGAATTTTTCCGGTCATGACGGACTTTCCTTTTTTAGACTATAGTCAAATCCGTTTACAGAAAAAAATTTCTTCTTTTTTGGAATCCCTGCCTGATGATGACCCTCTAGTAAGGCCGGATTTCCTTTACTTTATTTTCGTTTCGTTTTTGCTCACCTTCATTTCTATTTTGGTTTCTATTTCAGCACTACTTTTATAT
>JAOUZG010002851.1:5250690-5269351 GCA_026289955.1 Argiope argentata | reverse complement strand
GAATCGAAGCAGCAATTCTGATGGTATTACAGAGCAAGAGTTTCGTTTTCAGAATGAACACCGGTTCTGATGACGGGACAGAAAAATAACGTTTGTTTTCGGCATTAAAACTATTTTCTCTGATGACGCTGTTGGAAAATAATAATTACTTTTTTGAGGTATCGAAGCACCACTTCTGGTGGTATAACAGATTAAGAGCGACATATTTGTAGAATTAGCACCATATCTGGTGACAGAATAGAAAAAGAACATTTGTTTTCAACGTTAAATATTATTTTTTATGTTTTAACAAAACAAAGATTTATTTCACAACATTCGAAACATTTTTAATTGTACGATAGAAAAGGAAAAGCCTTTCTTTTCTATTAAGAGGCCTTCTTATAATAAAAAGGACATGTTTTGTACCATATAATATCAAGTTTTATTGTCTGACAATTGCACTTCTTAATGACATACTAGTAAAATTTTAATCAATCCAGTGTTTCCAATACCTTTCCTAATATGTATCCTCCCAGCAACATCTGTGTTGTTTAGTTAGGAATAATTTGCAAATTACACCACCCTATTTGCATTCGTACACATTACTGATTCTTTTAATCGCTCAACTATATGAAATCTTTCTTAGTAATATTTGGATAAAAAATGCCTGATTAGTTCCAATTTATAAAAATATTGAAATTATTAGAAATTTTTTTAATTTTATTTATTTAATATTCTGGAACTAGTAAACAGAGTTTTAAATATAACGAAACAATAAACATTCCCTCAGTTATTGTGAATTTTATTTATATATAAGCGTGTTCATGCATAAATTCAGATGTTAATTAGATTAACTAATTATATGCATTAACAAATAGTTAAATAAATAACTTGTTTCAAATGAAACTTTCTTCCTTGCGGAACAAGTTTCTGTGAGGCATTTTTCATTTCATGCTAAATATCGCCTTCCTAATCGAAAATTTAACAGTCCGGAATTAATTTAAAAATACCAACCTACTTTAATTATTTTATCACGTTATAGAAAGAGTTAGTTTAAAGTTTTCCAGTTTGTGCCTTTCTATTCAAACCTCTTGACTTAAGAATTAGATCAAAGACAGGATTTCCGTTTGGAACATTGTTTAACTTGGCAGACGATACTTTTCGGAGTGGAATCCCTTGATAACAATCTGGAAGAAAAAAAATTAAATGAATTTTCGTTGGATTTGCTTCGTTCACTGACTGAAACAGTTTACATTTTAAGCAAATATTGACCAAAAGAAAATAAATATTTCAAACAGAAGAGGCATTTTAATTGAATTCGCAGTAGAGTTGAGGCAATAATTGACTACAAAATAAACAATGTGAGATAGGTGATTGTGGATTCGGTCTTATTGTGTTTCTTGGAAATTCACCAATGATACGCCTTCGAAATAAAAGAGCGGTTTCTCTTAAACTTAATTAATTCTCTCTTTGAAGTTACATAATTCATGAATAAGATCAAAGATAAGATGTTAGTTTGTTCTGTGTTTTTCTCCCTCCTTTACATCTATAGAATAAATGCTATCTTTTACTAGAAGAGTTAAATCAACGAGTTGAATTAAATACATGAGATTTATTCCACCTGCATCGACAAAACACTTTTGGTTATCGAAGCAACAACGAATAAGTAATTTAGAAGCGCAACTTAAATGACAAAAATACAGAAGATTTTAAAGCAGAAGGAGTGGATTAAAAATATTTTCACGGATCACCGGGTACGTTTATAATGAGTGTATGATGTGAGAACAATCAGCAGGTCTCAGTAGAAAACAATGACGGCTTTTATTGCACAAAAAGAGAATAATTCACAGACGACAAGTATATAAGGAGAGACGAACACACAGAAGCACACTACAACAACAGTAGCCCACAAGTAGTAATCAACCACAACACACAAAGCGGAAAGACAAAATCCCTTAAGAGAGAGGATCCTCCGAGTTTCGATCTACAGGCTCTCCAAACGGCTGAAGTTCTCATTGTCTCCTTAGATTCTTCCACAGTAGACCACAGTTCAGCACTCCTTGAGCTCCACTCAACTATGACACTCTACCGTTGCTTCGCTATCCTATTAAAGACTCGTTACTTGTCTTCTATTCCAACTCCGATTCCGGTTCAATTTACCCTGCAGTTTGAGACTGCTGGCCTTTTATAGCTCTCGAGAGGAGAGACGAGAGCCTTCTAGATCAATTAAGACGCATCTCGGTTTCTATTGGACGGATTCAACGTTTTCACAAACGTTGTCAAATCCTTCACAAAGTTATCAAATATTCGCCAAGCTCAGAAATCATCCGCTCAGAACGCAACAGGGCTGATTGTAAAATGGGTTTTATTAAGAAATGAAATCATCATTACATTTTCTTCATTACGTCCGTCTTTCTGTGACAAAGATGACTCAGACACGCTTTGAGCAAGATATATGAAATTTATTTTAAGGCTTTTACCCAAAGTATGTAGAATTCTTTCAAATAATGAGGAAAAAAAACCCACTTAGAGGAAGTCATCCTATGTGGATGTTCGAATATAAATTAACAAGATAGTTACATAACGAAAAGAGCTACATGGATGACTGTACATGCATTTCAAAACTAAGTTTGTGAAAACCAATCCCTGTCACAACCAATGAAATTTTAACAAAATCCAACAGCAGGATTGAATGCCTTTCGGCTTGTATTTTCAAAAGCATGGGAACGCTATGGTACAGAAATATACTGATTTAAATAAATGAAATTTGATGTCTGATTTTGTAACTGAAACTTTCGGTGATAACTTTTGGTTTCAATCAATGGGAGAAAAAGTGTGTGAAGCAAAAATTCAATTTTATACAAATGTACAGTTTTGATAATGAAATTATGCACCAAACTCTATTAATCTAGTTGCTTATGTCTTTTAATTATTATGCGTACAAACAGATATCTTCCTTTAAATGGGTTTCACCCAACGTCTGAAAGAAATCTAAAAAAAATAATGTAAAGTGTAAAGATTCAGCTTCCTTACCTTGAGACACGTTGACTGCTTAACGTTACCTAGTACTCACTCCTGATAATTGGTATCTCCGGCCAGCTGTGCCATCAACTGTGTAACATCCTCACATTGTTAAGTGCCTCCAAACTGCCAGAAGGGGGATCCTCTACCCCTTAATCAGGCCATATGGTCATCAGTTGAGACCAGATAAAGAACAACAAGTATTTTTTTCGTCGTTCCAAGGAAATAAATCGGTTATCTTCAAAGGAAAGGGTGTCAAACTCTTCGGATGTAAATACATTTTTTATTGTGAAGGGTTAGCTACGAGGAAATATCATTAACAAACGTTCCCTCGGTCGACTGGAGAGCATTGAGGTTTTTAAAAACAGTTATGGGTAACAGGAGTCTCAAGTGCACCAATGTGAAACTGAGAGGTGGATTTTTGAGGGAAAATAAAATAAGGGATTTTCGGAGAGAGAGAATATAATCGTTTTTTTTGAGGAGGTGTGAGAAGCTTCGTGCGATTCGGGTTTCTGAGTTAACATCCACTTGATGATTATTGGTAGATCTCTTAAACTACCCCTGTAGTAGCCTGATGCTCTAACAGCCTGTTAGCATTTCTAGTGAGGTTGTTGCACCGAAATTAATCTAGGAACTATCCATATGTAACTGTTAATTGAGATGCAAATATTATAAATCCTATTAACCCAGATGAGAACGAGTAGTTTTTACGTAGATAAGGCTGTATAAAGAAATTGTCTTTAAACGCTACCCTCTTATTTGTTCGGACAGGATCAAGGCATTAAAAAGGAATATTTATACGATTTCACTCTTCGTTGATTTTTATTTATTTATTTTTTACTATATTTTCTTCCTTTTTTTATTTCCATCTTATGTGAAAAATGCCGTATCTTAAACTTTTTGTAATATATAAAGATATAAGTGTCATAGCATATATATGGAGAGCACAAATTAACAGGAAATTTCACGAAAACAATTTAATTAAAACAACTGTCGGTCTGCGATCAAAACTGGGAAGAGAGTTATTAATTTTTTAATAGAATTTCCAACACAAAAGGTAGTTTTCTAAAATAATAGTTCTAACTTTGTTCCTTAATAAAGAGATCTCTGTAATTCTTGTATTTTACATAGCCTTCATTCCTATCATCAAATTTGTCTTGAAGTCTCCAAGTGTTCACTAAGGTTAAAGATGAATGGTTTGGCTTCCATTTGCAACCATTGTGATTAAACTTTGAAATAACATTTCAGAAAAGCAATAATACAGATGCATAACAATGTTATTTTGCTTCGTTGTATAATTACACATATGCCAATCTTAGATTTGGAGTTGGTTCCTTACCGCATAACTGCCTGTAGTTTAAAGTCTTTTGGATTAACCAGTATCTTTTTCTGATGGCTTTGAAATTTATTTATTTTCTGATTAAAGAAATATTCTTTCATCCCTAAGAAGGACAAGAAATTCGGCTCCATCAGAATCTTCCTATATATTTTAACCCGCTTATTTGCCATTAACTTTTCCAACGACTTAACAGGTGTGCCTGGAATTAAGTAATTTCTAAAATAATTTTCTTTTTTTTCAGTTACTTAGCTTATATCGTCCTTTTTTTATCTTTTTAATTCATTTTTTTTAAAGTCGGAGAGAAGATTTTTTTTTCTCCTTTTAAACAAGGAAAACTGTCTTCTTCACGTCCAAATAAACTCTCGGCTTAAAGACGAAATTGGAGAAGGGCTTGCAAATGAAATTTTAATGGAAGGCAACTTAATCTTTCTCCAATTTCTATTTTTTTTGCTTCCCTTTTTTTTTTCTTCTGAGAAATGCAAATGCAGAGTAAGCCAAGTCTTTAAAGCTGTCTTGTAAGATAGGAAAAATAGAAGCAATTACGAATATCGCACGAGCACTCGGCATCTTTTTGTAAAATCTGCTTCTTTTTTTTGAGTTATGAAAATAATAAAAGAGACAGAGGAGAATTTTTGAAAATGATCTTTTTACTTCCTTCAGGTCTCATATAAAGTAGCTGTGAGCTACTGAGTTGTTCCATAAATTAAAAGGGAATATAACGCCCATGGATTCAAAAGGAGTTTCATTTCTAATTCACAAAGTTTAAATTATTTTTATGTCCTTTGCCGCCACCATTTTCGAATGAAATCATAGTACTTAAGAATGTTGTTTCCATGTCAATCTTTCTTGGGACAAATACTTCTCGTTATCAAAAACGAATACTGTTACAGAATTCTTGCCAGTGTTTATTTAGCATTTCATTTGAAAGTTTTAGCTTATTTTTAATGAACTATATTCATCAACATCATCATCGTCAACATCGATTGTGCCTTTCGTAGGAAAGAAAAAAATCGTAACATTGCTGACAGTGATGAAGCTGTGTGATAAATTTTATAAATGATACATTTACGAAAATTATAGTTTTTTAGATTTATACTTTATAACTTTATAATTTCTGTTATTGTTGTTTCTAATGGCCCTTGTCATGAGCAAGATCGCTGCTGCAATCAACGATTTTAATCCAAGTGTGCGACGCTTTTTTTAAAAGTAACACCAACTAGGGCCAAAAGTACTTCTTAGCTACTCACGCATCACATTCGATTGTGCAGTCCCTTTTTATGGGGGGAGGGTAACAGACGAAGAGCAACCACACCCGAACCTGTTATAGTTTCTAATTTTAGTGACTAGTATTCCGCTCAGATTATTTGATTTTTTAGAGTTGTTAAATGATTAATATGGAAATGATTTTTTAAAATAAGAGCTTCATCTTTCTATCTGATAAGGAAAAAAAAATTAATTAACTTAATTGAATCAATGTATTGCAATTTAACAAAATATTGTATATTTTACGAAACAAAAGTGTATTATTAAAATTATTAGAAAATTGTGGGGAAAGGATGTTGATATCATTAAAAAGGTGATTTTGTGTGTTTTAAAATAATACAAAGACTTGCCGGGTACTTACTTTTTCAGGGTAAACTCCAATATCAACTCCAATTTCAATAACAAATCTTAATTATTATCCGTATAGTGATGTTTAAGTCTATTTTTACTCTCTAATAAGTTTTCTGTATGAAGCTTATTTCCTTATTGCTGTTGTATAATCATTTCTGTACTTTTTGGTAACACTGTGGTTTATCGAGTCCGCCTTCCCGTCATCGGTAGGGGATGTTGATACTACACCGTTTCTGCTCCTACCGAGACGGCGGGAACCAACCCCTTTACGTAAGTTTCTCATTCAATGTCAGATGTGAGTCTGAGAGGTCGATAGAGGAAGAGTATTTTGTATAGAAAACATAGAAAATATGAGATGTATTAAAATTCCTGATAATTTTATCCGCAACTCTTAAACACGTAGCATCACGATACATGGTTGTATGTTTTTAATAGATTTTAAAGAAATCACGAAAAAATTCTATAAATAAAATTCAAAAGCTCATTATAAATAAATGAATCAATGTTTAAAAATATTTTGTGTTCATTTTTTCTTTTCTCTGTATAAAATTCTAACATACAAAGCACAGAAATAATTCTTATTACGTATTAAAGAACAGCAACTGTCAAATGTAAACAAATTGTCGTACAAATGTCTCCGATTATTTCTTTGAACGTTCATACACTGTATTTAATTTTGCCTAGATGTGAACTAGTTGTTTTGTAGTTCATAAAATTACAAAACATTATTAGAAATGCCCCGAGTAGGACTTACCTTCTTTCCGAAACATGCATTCCTTTCTCCTGAGAGAAAAAAAATCAAGATTTTAAAAACTGGCGTGGAACAGAAAGTTTAAAAGAGAGGACCAACAAATCATCGACGAATAAAGTAATCGCTATGTCTTCTCAATGGAAATAAATGTTCTTATCCTAAACTATTATCGTACAGAATTCATTTTTACATTACCTAAATCGCTCTCCGTCAAAAAAAATACTATTAAAATGATATCAATTTTATTTTCGTACAACTGTTTTATTCATTTCTAATAAGTTTTTAAAATTTGATTTAATACTCAATCTGAAACAATATTTTAGTGCTAAGACGAATTTCGAATTCGTTCTTTAAAATATTCCATTGCCACTTTTAAAATGGAGATAAAAATTCATTTCTCAGACATTAACTACAAAGTAACATTTCCAATTCCACTTTCATTTCGGAGAATATAATTTAAAA
This sequence comes from Argiope argentata, assembly GCA_026289955.1. Lineage (NCBI taxonomy): Eukaryota > Metazoa > Arthropoda > Arachnida > Araneae > Araneidae > Argiope > Argiope argentata. Next base: position 5,262,185 of record JAOUZG010002851.1, on the reverse strand, counting down.
AAAAATATTTGCGCAAGCAATGATTTGTAGTCGACTGATTTAATTAATTTCTTATTTTTCGTTCTAATCGAATAACAAGATGGAATTAAAAAGTACTTTATATATCAATAATTTACTAGTTTAAAAAGTCAGGTATCTGGAAAAACAAGCTGATCGCCAAAGGCAGCCATTTTTTTAAATGCAGCTACAAAGTATATCTTTTTTGCAATGATTCGCTTAATTATTTGTTCAAATAAGATCAAAAGCGTCTTTTTTATAACATCAGAAAGTAAATTTTCAATGAAATTAGTTTAAAAAGTCTGCAAATATCATTCACGAGCAATGAAATGTATGATATAGAGGCGTACAATGTTGGATATTGTAAGTTATTTGCGGATTATCTGAATGAGATGGTTAAACAAATAGATGAAAAAAGTGAAAAAAAAACTGATGAAATAAGTCAATGCATTGAAAACTTTTCCCGTCATGTTTATTTTTTTAAATATAAATATAAAATATAAAATGAGAAAATATTGTAACCGCCCACAAAAAAATTAACTCAACATTTTGAGTAATTTCCAAATTTCAGTACTCCCCCAACTGGAAAAACAAATTTATGAAAATCCTATCAAGCGGTCTGAGAATACGACCACTCAAAAAACATTGAGTAGGATGAATGAAATTTTGTAAGCAGTCTTTACGTTATTTATTTAGAGATTAAAAAAATTAAAATGAAATCCACTCACAAGAAATTAGTCTATCCGAGTTCAAATGAACATAAAGCTACAACATGTAAAAATATAGATGAATGAAACTTGGCGTACAGAATGAAAATCGGATATTCGTATTAAACTTCATACTAATTCTGCAAAGGTTGAGGATTTTATTTACTGTGCAAGTGCATGCATGCAAACGAAAAAACTTAGACTAATGGAATTTGGTTTTTCTTCCAGAATTGGGATATAGTGCTTGATTTTATTTTCAATCTCTCAACAAATGGCCATCTAAAGTACCCACTTTATTTTTTTATCACTTTGCTGGAACTCACAAAATGATCTCGTGAAAAAATCTGAATACTTAAGATCCAAAAAGGCTTAAAAAAACTATCCCACTGAAGCTCATTTTTTACAATAATATGTTTTATCACTCGTTCAGAAAATATTTTATTTATCACCGCGTTTTTTTTTATTAAATTGGAAGTAAACCCAGAAGGCAATTGCTTAAAAAGTCAGATGATTTTTTTCAGTCTATTCAAAAGTTAACCATTCTTATTATAGTTTCGCATATACGAAACATACAAAGAGAAAATATTGAAATCGTCAAAAATTTGAACTCGAAATTTAAATTAATCTTCACGTTTCATTTCTGCTTGTTTGAAAAAAGAATTTTCTGATTGAGATCTGTTTGGATGTTTATACCCCAACTCATAACGAGAATATGAAAAATACTCTTTTTTACCTAATTATGTACAATTTTTATACCGTTCCGGTTTATTATTTATTCAAATGCTACAAAATAGGAAATTTAATTTATCACTAATGGCAGTTTTGCTGCATTTTATAGAGCCTCAGTGGCTCTGTGGTAAATTCTCGGCTCATCACCCATAGTGTTTCAGATTCGAGACACGGTTCCACTGAAGAACCGCCGCGTAAAAGGGCTTGTTGTTCATTGAATCCTCCGGACAAAGCCTTATCCCGATAGTGTGATATGATGTGAAGAGGATGGTTCCAGCTCAGTATCGCCCTCGTCATTTGACCGCGGTTTAAAATGAGTAGGCCCATCCCAAAATAACCCTAGTAATGCTTTAAAACGGGACGTTAATATAACTAAATTAAACTTTCATTCTATAACCTTATAGGCTTAATGTTTTCAGACCATTCTCTTCATAAACTTATCAAAACCTTTTCAACTTTAAGCCTACTTTTAATTTCATCAATATAATGTATTTAAATTATTCTCAATATCTTAGTAACCTCGAAAAAGAAATCTTTGTTTTTTATTTATTATGTATATGGTATTGTATTATGTATATTATATATTATGTATATTGTAAACAGTTTTATTTAAGTAGAGGCAAGATGTTTTTAAACATTGTAATAACATTGTTAGATATCAAACAAAATTATTGTTATTATCGCCATGTCAGATGATAGTTCGCCAATTGTGGCACCCATTCTTCTTGTAAATTCTGACTTTTGTTTTGTATTCACTTCTTCTTAGTGTCTCGTTTGGTTGTTGGCGCTCTATGGTGAGCATCTTGTAATGAAAAGTATGGAACTGGTAATTAAATATTGTGAAATAGAAATTAGTTTGATCATTCAGAAACCAAGCTTGCACTCGTCTAAACTTTATTGAAAAAGTGATTCACAGTTCATTAGTATTCTACAAATATAAAAATCATGATGGAATTCATAAAAAGACCTAGATTGTTACACTAATTCGTCAGCCTGGAATGAAATTCCTTGTTCTGAATTAATTTTACACTAATTTATAAGCTTGGCAACGAGTACGATAACAGTTTTTAAACAACCTTTCAATTGCCTTCCATGAGTTCAGAACCGAAGATATTGTCTATGTCTTTTTTTCCCATTATATTTTCGCAGCATTTTTTTTTTTAAATCTTAGATTGAAAATAAAATTTTGCAAATCATAAACATTTACATAGCAATTAATTAAAATTAAAATTAATTACAGCCAAAACAGCATAGCCTATTACATTATAAGCACAATATTGTAGAATATTTTGCGATATTATATATTATTTATTAACATTCCTTAATATTATAAAATATTGTGAATGTAGTTAAATGTAATACAAGATTGTATAGTATATTCATGCTATTCATGGGTAGTAAATCTTGATTCACAATATTATACTATATTATATAATATAAATTTAATATTTAACAATATTACACAATACTATATTATATAATTTAAAATTTAACAATATTATACACTATAGTGCAATCTTATATTATATAATATTTAACTATATTTTGTAATATAGTGAATGTTGTTTAATATCTTACAATATTGTACAATATAAATGTGCTAGTTGAGTTGGGGTTTATGTTACAATTAAGCTACAAAAAAATTAACACATCTATAGGTTTTCTCCAAAAAATACTGATAAATATATTCCTTGCTAGTTATAGAAATCAAAAAAGAATTATTCGTTCTTTTCTTCCTTATAACTATTATTTTCAAAAATTGGTGATGCTTTTTTTTCTTAATTAACGACACATCAACTGTCACAATATCAGTTATTTCTAGACGGCACTAAACGGAATATCGCTTAACACAAACGTGATGAATCTCCTTTTATCATCAATCTCTTGGCGACCGTAATTGCGACTTCATAACCTCAACTCATAAATAACGGCCAACTATACGAAATGAAAACCTCAGCTGCCATTTTACCAAACGACTCGCACGCTCTTCATAAATACCAATCGCGGAACAGCAAAAATAAATAGAACGTGAAAAAAAAGAGTCTGTTTTCGCGCCCAGAGTGAAGAGAAAAAAACAACACCAAACGATAAAAAGGACTCCTGGGATTTCAGGAAAAACGGCAGAGCGGCTGGAAGTCCGCGACTAAGAGAATATTAATCTATGCACCGTCGAAGAATAAAACGATAACCGTAACGGCTGAGACGGCTACGTTAATGGTCAATAGAATCTGATGGCGACCGTGGGAAGCCATTTATTTTCACTTTTTCTTATTTTCTTTTCACCTCCCCCTCTTTCTCGCCCCCGTACTCGGTTACGATCTTCAAATATTGTATGAGGCGGTGCAGGGTGGAGGATTCGTCGCCAAAGAGCGGCGTTATAGTTTATTTACATTTTTTTCACTATTGGGTTAGTAATCGCGTGATAACCAATCACCGGTGGGAATATTTATGATTGGCAGGAGGGTGTGGTCGAGACAAATGGTACCAGATGGTAAGTGTCATATTTAACAGGGGGGAGGCTGTCCGGCAGTTTTTTACTGTCATGTTCTTGTCGAATAGGATCAAATAAATCTGGATTTGTTTGATAAGGGAAAAATAAATCCTATTTCCATTTTCTCTTTTTTGATATCGGTATTCAATATAATAAAAGGTATTAACTCTTTTCATGAGGAAATCGAAATATGTTAATTTGGTAATAGAAACTAAATAAATTATATCCATAAAATTGTTCCTTTTTTACTACTCTAGTTATTTTATATTTATATTCGTTCTTTTATAATATTTCCACTTTTACTAATGTAGGGGAGCTGGGAGCTACTTGTAACCTATATTTGGAAAAACGGGTCTATTTTTAAAAAATATTAAAGATTTCACCCTTATAACTGCTTTTTATTTCAATTCCTACAATTAGCTCACACTCTCCTTATATATGTTTATATTGTACAAATTTTCAATCTTTAATAAAATATTTTTTATTCATCGAATCAAGTTCAAGTAAATTTTTTAAAACTTGTAGTAGATGGTTTTCTGATGTTAATACAGTTTTATACAAATACTCATTAATTAATTTTTATTTATTAATTAAAAAATAATTTTCAATCCAAAAATCTTCATTTTCCTGCAGCCAAATAAGAACGAATTTAATTCGTTTTCCTCCAACACAAATGAGGTTAGGTTTAACATGTTTTCGGCCGATTATTTTAAACGATTCTGTTTATTTTCATAATGCTTGGTGCATTTAAAATCAAACATTGTAAATTAATCGATTTTTCCTGTTCATTTTGAAGTAATTACGAATTAAAATAATACAGAATATAGAAAATTAGAAATTTCTAATCTGTATTGTGTATGTACCAAAACCTATGTAGAAAAATCACGCAATAATGCTGTAAAGACTTGACCACGGGCGGGTCAAATGAAATGGTAGCGTATTATATACAGAGGCTTTATTTACAGCTTAACACACAAAAAACACGTCATCTATATTATATACAGGAGTATTTACAAATGATTGTCTGTTCGACAACTAGGCCGAGAACTCACAAACTGTCTCCGTATTCAGCTACTGCCTGTAGCTCCAAAGATCTACGGATTTCTTCCGGTAGATCTTGTAACAAACTTGAGATCACCTGGTATCTCTTCACATTAGCACTCCTCACAGCTCGTCTCGTCCTCCAGATCAGCTTGTCCCAGATCAGCTTCCTTCTCTTTCCTTCTCCTCCTCTCTCTTTCTCTCTTTCTTCCTTTCTTTTTTCCCATCGGCTTCTTGAACCCCTTTTTAATCGTCGCGAAGCTCCACCTCTCAGGCTGATATTGGCTCGCTGGAGATGCCGGTTGTCCAATCATTCTACTTCCACTCGCGCCACCATCGTGGGAAGATTTCTGAGACATCCGCTCTTTAGATTACACCTGGATTCTTTCTTTAATGGGTTCCAGGAAACACTAATTTCTTCAATGGTCATAAACCGCATCTGTTCATTATCGGGCTCAGTGGGGTGGTCCACAGACGAATTAGTCCCGTCTGGCATTTCGACCCGGTTCACTGCTTTAATGGGCCGAATACATGTGAGGTCCCTTATCTGTCCTTCTCGGATTCTAAGAACGGGAGAAACACAATGAGTAACAAAGGCTGAATAGCCTCACCGCTGGATAGGAGTATCATTGTTCGATCATGTGTCTCTTCCAGCAGGAGACAAGGTGGCGACTTCCTTACAATGCGTTGCCATAATTGGCTTGAAATCCTCAATTGGCGTTGAAAATTCAATGCTAATTTAATTTTTTGATAAATTATTTATAGTAATTATAATCTTTATAGTAATTGTACAGCGGCACTTTAAAATAATTAACTGAACTAAACTTGACAGAACTGAAACAAGCAAGCAAATAACAGATCGTTACCTCTCACAGATTTGAAAATTAAGAATCTCGTCCATTCTTTTCACCAGAATTGACCACCCATTTAATTTTTATTCCAGAAAGACGGCATATTTACAGCATTCTGAGAAGTGAACTTTCGTACTTCCAGTGGGCGAAATTCTTAGTAAATATCCCCATTTCAGCAAATAACATATTTTCTCTAAATGTAGATACTAACTTTGATTTAGCATAGAAAAATAAACTATTTGATTTTTTAAAAAAATATACCGATGAAGTGGCAAGGAACAAATATTAAATAAATCAACTTCATTTCTAAGAATTGATATTTTTTCTCTAAGACTTCGAAATATCTAATTCCTTATTTCTTGATTTTTGAAACCCGTACAGATTTTCTTTTATAGTTTTTAATTGCAAAACCAAGGAAATAAACCGATAGAATCTTTAAATTGATTATTGCTTCTACAATTACTTCCATTTCCTCTATTACTATCTTCGATGTGTGATGCAATTATGTAAGTACACTCTCGAGTATCCGGTTCGTGATTATCCGGCTTCCAGTATATTTTTCTTTTATCGCAATGAAAGGAAGAAGGCAAGGGGCTGTGCTGGCAACAATGTCAAAGAGTTGGAAGCGGGCGTCTGCTACAATCCTCCTATGTGACATGCGCAAAACGCAAATTCTGATAAGAAAAGATTAGAGTTTTGCTCGTTGTTCATTGCTGCGTCCGTATGTAACAGACCTCAGTTTTTGTTACTGTTCCTGATTATAACAGTACGCTACTAAATATACAAATTTAATGTAATGTAATTTCAAAAATCTATTTCTTCAATAAATAGCCTAATTATTTTTTATTTTCAATGTCAAATAGGGTCTTTTCCCCTCACAAATATTAAAAAAAAAACGGCATAAGGTATAAATTCCTTATAATTTTAACAATATAATATTGTGTGAATATTGAATTGATTTAATATTCAGGTTTAATATTCTTTCCTTCTCTCAACTTCATATATATACGGAGTTCGAGCAGTAACAATATCCTAATAATCTCCAATCATTTTTGGAACGCTTGGTATATTGCCTTCCTAATAATGTTTTTTAATTCTTGTTTATAATAGTCTGATATTAAATGAAATATTTTGTCAACTTCGTTTGAAAGTTTTTAATTTTTTTTAATTTTTTTATTATAGACACCATTTATAATTAATAAATGGAATTTAATCTTTTAAAATAGTGCTGCTATTCAGATTTGTAAACATTTTTACTAAATACAACAATGAAGACTTTGAAATTAAAGATAAGTATTGTTAGATCACGGGTATTTGAAATTTCAAAAATTCTCCTTAAAACGATATCAGCACTGCTTCAGATGAAAATTTCTCCACCCCTTTTTCGAATTATAAAAGCATATTAGTTTGAGTTCCTTATTATAGTATATAAAGTTTGATAATAACCATTTTTGTCTCTAACCCTTTCGGCCTCCCAGTGGCATTTGCCACCACGATGTTTTAAGTTCTTAATTTTCAATTCTTTCCAAACCTGATGGTGACATTTGCCATTCTATCTGTTTTTTTTACCCGCAGTGAAAATGAGATGAAATTAAATATGAATGACCCTTATCACCCTCTTGATGACCCTTATCACTCATTTCCATCATTTTTTTTATTTCACATTTTAAAAATTCAGGGCTGAAAGGGTTAAAAGAAAATGACACCTTTATTAGACAGTTCGAGATTATTCTTCTCTAAACATAGGGGTTTCCCTTTTCTGTAATATACATTAGATGTTTATCTTGGAAATAAATTTCATGAAAAGAGTATTTCATTCTATCCACCGAAGAAACTTAGTTTTCTTCATATGGCAGCCTAAATTCCTTGCTTAATATTTTTAAACTGGTAATAAATATATTTCAGGAACTTGACAGAATCCTTTCACAGAATGGAGGAATTTTATTTCACAAGAAAAAAAATCATACTTCGTCAATATATTCCATTTTTTTTATTTTTCAGCACCGGAAATTCGAGAAAAATCAGCGCTGTTGATATCTTCCTTTTGCAAATTCTTGCGTATTTTTATTCCCTTGCCCAGGTATGGGAAAAAATTTATCTGTTACGATGTTCTCGAGATATTCAATAGAAGTCCTTCTCTCTACACATTATTGGATTCTGGTCCTACTTCTCAGAAAAGTCCATTTTTGTCACGCTTTCGGCCATTCCGTGGATCGAAATCCCCCTTTCTCGGAATTTATTTTTGTTTCCGGGAAATGGAAGTCTTAAAGTTCGATAATGAAAGGTAAAAATCTCACGCCCCGGTTCTTTGCAGTAAAAGCTCTGGTGTCATTATTTTTCGAACAAAAGCTGCTTTTGCGAGAGCAAACTTCAAAAGTTTCCAGTAGTGAATGAAGTCAGGATTCAAGTAAAATAATTCAACCTTTGGTCAGAATTTTTCACAATTAAACCTTTACCAAATGCTGCGATCTTAAGCTGTCTGCTCAACATTTGAAACTAAGAGGGTCTCGAAATTTTCCCAAATATAGATTTTTATTATCATGTCAGAACATGATGTTATGTTGGGGATGAGGGTTTTGACGTCAACAAAAATCCATAGGCAAAAAGTGAAAAATTTAATCCGTAGGCGAAAAATAAAAATGTTTTTATCTGCATGGGCATTCAAAAAAATCAACTTTTAATAACGCGTTGCCATTGCATTTACAAAAGATCTGATTAAAAAAATTAAGTCAATGACTACAGCAAATAAAAGCTTGAAAAATGCCATTTTAAGCACTTGATTATATGAAATAAAATAAATAGGAAATGGGATATTATTTTAAACAATCAATGCTAGACAAAGTTTTTTGGATCGTTTGTATACTAAAGTGAAACCATTAAAATGACTAAAAATACAATTTCACTCGCACGAGCACGTGGTGCTTGGACGCTCGAGAAATGATGCTCTGACATGATATATTCAAATATGGCTGATTCCATTGAAATCTTTTTTTTTATTAATTTATTTCTTTGATTTTAATTTCACAGCATTTTTTGAGAATATTAAAATTGTGTTTATTTTATTTCAAAAGTTATTTGATTCCTTATATATATTTTAAAAGTTATTTGGATTCTTAATTTTATTTATAAAATGATTTGGATATGTATTTATATTTCAAAAATTATTTGAATCATTATCTATATTTCAAAAATTATTTGAATCATTATTTATATTTAAAAAATTATAACCCTCATTTGTATTTTAAAGTTATTTATATTTCAAAAGTTATTTGAATCTTTGTTATATGTTCAAGGTAATTTGAATTCTTTTTTGTATTTTAAGAGTTATTTGGATCCTTATTTATATTTTAAAAGTTATTTTGGATCTTTATTCATAATTTAAAAGTTATTTCGATTCTTATTTTTATTTTAAAAGTTATTTGGATCTTTATTTATGATGATAAAATATTATATATTTGCAAAATACCATTTAAAATGACATTTTTTCAAGCCAAGTTTTTTTCAGTTTTTATTTTTAAGAATCTATTGTTTTTTAAAATTTATGCTAATTTTTTTATTTGAAATATATTTTTAGGAGGTTTGCCGGTTTTATTGATTCTCGGCATAACAGTTTATAGTTTCTCGGCATAACAAAGTGGTCACGAGCACTTCCACATCACAATTCGGAATTTAGTTTATTGCAGTTCTAGGGAGTTATTTTAATTTGCAGTTTTAGGGAAAGATTCTAATTAATCGAAACTAGTTTAGACGAGCGCTTAATGCTCTAGCGCCATGAAATTTGGTAGAATTTCTAGATTAAAAATTTTATGATATAATTATTAATAAAATAAGATTTTTATTTATGGTAAAATAGAACTTTTACGGAATTACGTTTCACGTGACTTTTACTATGGGACTGATTTAGCTGTTTTGATTAGTTATTTTTGAAAAATTCCAGAAATTTCACGTGTTGGTTACTAAGGCCGAAACAGGAATGATTTTGAAAGATTTTAATCCACTAAATTGAAAAGAAAGTTAGTAAATTCTGTCTTTTTACGGATTGAAAAATTAATATAAGAGTTGTCTATTGCTGCTCTTTTCCTAGAGCTGGGAACAGCGGGAGAATACGTTGCCATTCGAAGTAATTCATTACGAATATGGGCAGTTTTTCAGAGAACCGCTGAACCCCCAATTCTATGTAATTCAGAAAACTGCGTCATTAAACGAATTAAGGTATCAAAAGGTATAGTCATATTACTGACTCTCCAACCCATTTGAAGGCACAAGGTTAAAGAAAACTGAATAACCAGACCGCCGCAATAGCAATACTGGCGGGTACTGATGTTGATTCTTAATGGCCATCACCAGCCACGGTACAACCTTTCCCGAGGGAGTTCTAATATTTGGAGAAAATGCACCTATGTGCAACGGCTGCCAGGTTCCTTTTACTGTTCATCATGTTTTAATTGAATGTCCAGTTTTTAATTCTTATCGTTCTTGTTTTTTTTAACTTGACTTCTTTCACATTACGAGACCTGGTGGGTGAAAAATACCACCCAAATATTTTTAAGTTCTTAAAGGCTATTGGGTTTTTTACTTGCATATGAGAATTTTTTATTATTCTGTATGTTTAACTTACATTTTTAGTTCATATATATTAACACTATTGTTTCAAACTGTTATGGTACAGGGTTTTAAATTTTTATTTTCTAATCATTGTTTTCATTAAACTAATTTGATTTAATCTCATTGCTCATGTGTTAATGGAACAAAGGATTACATTTATCTTTTATAATTTTACCATTTGCTTGGCGCAGTATGGCCAAATCTGGCTCTTGCGCCAGTAAACCCCACACAACCAACCAACCAACCAACCATCCCGAGGGAAATACATCCCGCCATCGATGGGAGAAGCCAGATCCCTCACCTGTTTGTGTACCCTTCAGGTTGGCGAGATCACACCACCATACCGGAAACATCCTCATCCCCTTTTTCAATCCCGAGGAATACCCTCCCCCCCTCAGTGGCACCCGGGGATAGGTATCACTAATGTAGTGGCGTTGTTTGTATTTGAATTTATATGCATATAATCTCATACTTTTTCTTATATGTCTGTCCACTTTTGTAAATACTTCATACAATTTGAATATATGTGTGAGAGTCAAGTTTTCTGTTCATAAGGAATATCACGTTATGTAAATCAATTACAAGGAAGGAATCTATTTCAGAAAAATAAAATGGAAAGAAACGCCTATAAAATACAATTTTTGGATACTATTTGGACACTGTCCCCAATAGAATTAGTCGCCAAGAAAACGCTCTGAAGATTTATTAAGAGTGCTTAATTCGTGCCAAAAGTTAATATTTCGTAACTTCTGTACACCGATGTCATGCAAGGCATTCATTCTCTGGGATAGCAAACCTATTAGAGAATAGGCGAGAAAGTTTTGGAAAGCACGCTGCCACTGCGGCCATATAGCCTTTTCGGGCCATGGCAACTAAATTAATAACTTAACAATTAATTCTTGACAAATTATTGTTATTACAAAGTGTATGCATATACCAGGGATGAAAACCAATGGCACGTTTGCCCTTGACGGCACGCGACATGATATTTTGGGCACGCCAAAGATCAAAACGGTTTGTATCCGACTTCATTTGATGAACTGAACTTGGCCTCAAGTCGATTGGTAGGAAATG
>JAOUZG010002851.1:5218691-5242139 GCA_026289955.1 Argiope argentata | reverse complement strand
TTTGCTATATATATATATATATATATATATATATATATATAGCAAATAATATTTTTGTTTGAAACAGAAGGCAATTTCGAAGACAGAGATGAAGACTTTGAATTTTTAATTCCGTTTTATTGCATCCGGGGTAGGCATGTTCTATTTACAAGAGGGACGTACAAGAGCGTGAAATAATTTATCCCTGGTCTTGTATACCATGATATTTTGATTAGGAAAATATTTTTTCACTGTGCTTATATACAATGCAATATCGTTAGGGATTTTTTACACATGCAGTTTCTGATAAGGAAAACACAGGGATCCCTTAAAAGAATGTGCTTTCTGGACATTTTTCTATCCCTTCACTCGGAGTGTGGGAACTTGTGGATTTTTAGTCGATTCAGAAATTTTACAAAGCTTCAGTTTAATTAACTAGGTAGAAAAAGGTGAATGGGATCAGGAAATAAGAAAATGTTTTTAGATGAAGCCGATAGTTCTTCATTTTAAATCATTTTCATATTTAAGCTACTATCGGCTTCATTTTAAATAGTTTTCAAAGTTTCAAAGATTTATTGAGATAAAACTTTGGAAATCTAGGATTTTCATTTAAATTTTAAAATATTATTACATGCATATATGCAGAGAGAGAGAGAGAGAGAGAGAGAGAGAGAGAGAGAGAGAGAGAGAGGGGTGAAATTATTGTCCTGGTTGAGAAAAGGGAGCATTTATGATGAGTCATCTTATGTCTCACCTGCCTCTATCTGACAGGAAGATTAGTGGTTGCACTTTGCATTGGTGAGAAGACCCTTTGTTTTAATCTTATAACGAATTTGCATGGGAATAGAAGAGGTTCTTCATTTTTTAGACAAAGTAAGTGAAATAAATAAGGTATTTCAGCTTTTCTTTTATCTTCAGTTTTAGTGACACGGTGCTTAAAGTTAATCCTATTATGCTAGTATTATTTCTGCCTCACAAGAATGAGTCGCGTCTAACACTATTTAGTTTTCTCGCACATGAATTCATAAATAAGGAATGAGATATTAATTCTTAAAGATTCTTTATTTAAAAGCCCTCTCAGAAAAAAGTGAATGACTGACTATTCGTGAAAATATACATAAGAGAAGAATTAATATTAATTCTTGGTTGCGAGGATTCATCGATTAATCGACTAATGGAATCGAAATTGATACATGACGTAAAAAGTAACATGACAGATATCATGGGAAACATATTCCAATTTTTTTAAGGATAAATACAGAAATCGTGAATAAATCAATACATTATTTGTGAGAACTCGTAAATCCTTATCGAAGTATTGTTGAAAGAATCAATTCTCTTATCGTGTAAGTCACATTCTCTAATCGTGTAAGTCACATGACTATTCATGTCATTTGACATTTAATTCCAGATTGTCTTCCTTTGATTAGTGATATCATTTCATTTTCTCTCAACACAATATAGGTGGATTGTGAAATTTCATAGACACTCAGCATTTGGAATTTATAGAAATATACATCATGAAAGTCGTTCCAGTCAAAACTATAAATAGAGTTTATGTACATAGTTCACCTCCAGCGGGAGATGGGCGGGAATACGAGGATGAGATGTCGCGAGTCCAGGAATATGGGTCTTGCTTCCTTGGACAGAAATTAATGTTTTGGGTTGACGTGCTTTCACTCCAGTAATGGGACGTACTTCTTTCCTTCTTCCTTATTTATACGGAGTCATTCAATTAAAATTCAGATTCTTAAGACGTGTTTAGAAGAAGAGGTAACTTTAATATTCTGTTGTTGTTATATCTAATGCCACTTGCTATAGACAAGCTCGCTGAAGCAGGCAGCAATTTTAAGCCGAGAGTGCGTCTCATGTGTTAAGTAGCGCCAACCAGGGCCTAGAGTACGTCTTAACTACTCATGCATCACATTCGCTTGCACTGCCCCTTTTTATGGGAGGGCACATTCATACACTTTACAGTTAGATCACAGTAGAACAACCTGCCCGAACTGGGACTCGAACCCGGGACACTCAGCTCTCAGCGAAAACGCGCTATCCTTATGGCAAAACGCCGGCCTTCCTTCAAAGACAATTAAAAATAATAGTTATTTTCCTTTTTACAGGGGGAGGGGCACATTCAAACATCTCACAGATAGAACGGATGAAGAACAACCATGCCCAAACCGGGATTCCCAGATCACTAGAAAGGCGCGCTACCTCTGGCTAGCATTAATGTTCTTCTACTTACAAACAGTATCATAACCCCAATTTAATGCACCAACAAATATTTTAGCTTTCCTCGAAAAATAAATTGATTCTCCACAATGATTATAAACATATTACATTTTTTGAGATGCTCAATTATTTATCATTTTTTATAACTTAAAGGAGGAGTAAAAGGAGGAGTATTTTAGGAGTAAAGAAGTGTTTCGATATGCGTTTGTATATTTTTTACTATCATATTTTATAAAATAACAATGTCACAAAAATTAATTTATAAATCACATTCATCTTAGCTTTTTATCAACACATTGCATGTTGATCTATATTCGCAATTTGATAGGAACATAGATAAGTAAATATAATTTTGCAGATGCGTGGCTGAAAAGAAGAAACCTTTGAAAATTTTATTCCATTTAATTTCTACAAGAGTCGTAATTTGCACAAGAGTAAAACGATCGTAATATGAGGCCTGTATACATCGCGATACAAAAAAAATGACGTAAATTCTTCCTTCAGTGATTTTAATATAAGGGCTTGCTAAGGATTTCTCTGCCATATGTTGACTTAAGCAAGGGAATTTAAGGTAAAAAATTCGTTTAGAGTATTAAATTCTTTTTTTCTATATTCGGGTGTAAAGAATTTTTATTTCTTCTATCGGGGTGTGGATTGAAGTAATTAGTAACTTAGTTAAAACCATGTTAGAAATAATTATTTAAAAAGTAAAAAATAAGATGGAATTTTAAATATGGGCTGAATTAAGATAAAAATTAGGATATTAGTTAGGATTTAAACTGAATTATATATATATATATATATATATATATATATATATATATATATAATGGCGCCACCGTTTTATTTGTATACATAAATAACGGAGTCTTATATAAATGTTCTAAATGATAGGAAGATCTCTAAATTTTTTCTCCAAAGAAGTTTTCCTAATTTCCATGATGCCTTTGCATTCGAATTTGCAAACATCAAAGCAATAAAATCTCCAAATGTACTTAATTCTTATTTCTCAAAATGGATTTCATTTAGCTTTCAATCCACTTTAATAACAATTAAACTTGCAGACACTCTTCATCTTATTTAATTGCTTCTTTATGAGAAGAAAAGTTCTTCAATTTTATTTCGCCAATTAGTTAATGCATCGCCAAACTTGGTTTCCCGTTCAGAAGTTTTCAACGGAAGTGTTTCCGTTTCGTGGGCGAGAACTCGCAAACCACCAGTTGCCATAGTTACATTTTGCGGGGGTCGACGCCATTTTTGTGGATGAAATCCCCACCTTCTCCCGCTATCCCCGTTTCTCCAGATTTTCTAAAGATGTCCGTCACTCATTCCAAAATTTCATTTCGGGAGTTTCGAACCTTCCCCTCCGCAACGACTCCCTCCCCCTCCAATACTTCGCCACTTTTACGAGTTGTGAAAGGTACGATTCTCTTCTTTTTTTTAACATAGAGGAACTTCTATCGAATTTGAGTTGCTTTCGATGCGATTTTGGGAATTTTCGAACTCCTCAAAGAGAGGTAGCGCTTTTATTCGAATTTTAAAGAGAGTAAAAGCACTTTGGGGGGTTGTCTTTAAGTCTGTCCATTTAAGAGGGGTTCACTTAAAAGTTTAGCATCGATCGAAGCCTCCCTCTTCTTGCCATGATCGGTTTTCAGATATGCAAATGGTGTCTCTCGCAAATTTATTCAGTCTCATCCGTTTTATGCGTTTCGCTCGCGACTCAGCGAAAATCCCCAGCGGACTTCCAAACGCGGTACGGGAGCAGAATCGTCGGAGAAAAATATTTTATCCAGCCTCTCGATTCGAACAGTGTGGGGGAAGACATAAGACAGCATAAATATTTTGTAGAGAAGCATCATCCTAAGTAGCGATGCGTTGCAAGATCAGTTAAATGACAAGGTTGTACTCATACGTGATAGGTCAGATGTGTCTGGCGTAACTTCATATTCGCATGGAATCTAGTGGCTGTTTTAAGTAATGTGTGGACCTTGACATATGCGACTGGTCAAATTATTTTCACATTTCAACATATTTTCAAATTTATAAACAGATTAACTCACAGATTGCGTATTTTTTAAAATTACTATTTAGATGCATTGTTTGAGAATAAGTTCAAATATTTTTCAAACAAAGCGAACTGATACTATATCTTTCACGATAATAATATGTTATAATAAAAAATCTGTATTCGTGAAAATAAACGCTGTAAATTGCGAAAAACGCAATTTACAGTGTTTATTTTGAAACAATTTTTACAATAGAAAACGGACTAATTGCCGGTCTGTAGAAATTACGGGATAAGCAGTTGGAAGATTCAAGATTTATTTTATGTTAATTCTTACTTGGGCTAATTTTCATACTAACCGTAAAAGAAGAAATCATTGTAATCATCAGTGATTTGGCAATATTCACAGTGAAAAATATCAAAAATAAACTTCTTTTTGAAATAATGTTTATTTGTCAGACTCTATTCTTTGAAGCATGTAATTATTGAGGAAGCATTGGAATAATCGATAGCAATTTTGATGAATGCCCAGCATTTAGAAACTCCCAGATAAACATATTTTTGAAAAATAGAACCCGTCTGCTGGTGCTATTCTTTGAAATTCAGTATGTGTTTTAAAACTAATATTGTAGCTTTCTATACAATTTTGAACAAAACCTGTTAACAAAAAGTTTGTTTGAGCGATAAATAGGTTAAGTTAAGGATTTATTTTAGGTTGAGTTTTAGTTTGATTCATTTTATGAGGCGTATATTATATATATCTCCCGGAGATATGTATTTGAAATAAGAAATTATGGAGGAAGTTTTGGAAACACCAATAGCAAGTTTGATGAAATTCCATATTTAGAATCTCTCCGAAAAATACTTTTTTGAAAAATAATCTGTCTGCCACTTTTTATTGAAACTCAATCTTCAAATTAATAAGGCGGCTTTCTATATATTATTATATTATTCATAGGGTGTTTGCTTATTTGTGTGTTAGAAAGTTAATTTACTATAAATTTTTGATTCCTTTTCACGAGATGTGTATTAAATGTATCTTCCGAAAAAAACTTGAAATTTTTGAGGAAGCACTGGAATTAGCAATAGTTATTTTGATAAATCTCCATATTCAGAGTCTCTTCGAAAAGCACATTTTTGGAAAAATAATATCCATATGGTGGACATTTTTTTGAAATTAAGTATTCTGTCTTTAAACTTATATTGTTGTGTTTTAATAAATTTTTAAGAAAATCTATTCATAGATAATATTTTTGTCCATTTGAGTGACGTGATAGACAATAAAAGTTAATGAATTATGTTAAATTAAGTTTTATTTTGAGTCATTTTAACGAAGATGTATATTATATATATCTTATCAAAAAATATATTTGTAATATATATTATTATTGAGTTATAAAATATATTTTATTATTGAGAAAGCATTTGAATCATCACTAACAAGAGTGTTGAATGTCCTCATTTAGAACCTCTTCTAAACAATTGTTTTATTTTAAAAAAAATTCAGACTGTTAGCGGCAATTCTTTGAAATTAAGTATATGATTTTAAACTATTATTTTAGCTTTCCATAAAATTTTGATCGAAATCTATTCACAAGGAGTTTGAGTGTCAGACAGGTTTATGATTTATTTTAGATTAAATTTTACTTTGATTCCTTTTTACAAGGTGAATACAAAAAGAAACCATTAGAATTATCAATAGCAATTTTTATGAACGTCCACATTTAGAATATCTCCAAAAAACCTGTTTTTAAAATATAAATTGTTTTTTAACTAACTTTCAATAAAATTTTGAACGAAATCTATCCACAGGTAGATTTTCTGACTGTTTGAGTGATAGATAGGCGAAATTAATTAACGATTAAATGATGTATTTTGGGTCAATTTTTAGTTTGATTCATTTTTACGAAATGTATAGAATAAAAAAACGTTTAATCACAAATTATGCTTCTTAAATTATTTTTGAAAATTATGATTATTATTACAAATTATGATTATTAAAAAATATCCACACTTAGAGTCTTTCCGAAAAAAAATATTTTTGAAAAATAATATACGTAATTGAATCGCTAGATTTTAGGAATTCAGTATGTGATCTGAAACCAATATTATATATTTCTATAAAATTTTGAAAGAAATATATTCTCACATTGTTTGTCTATCTGTCTGCATGATGATGGAAGTAATGACTAGAAATCACAAATAGCTAGATGAATAATTTTTGGTAAAATAAACTATCCACCGAAAAAGGAAATCTATATAGCATTTTAAACCAAACCATAAATATGTTGGTCATCTATTGGCACGTGTATTGTATGTAATAAAACACGATAACTCAAAAAGAAAATGGGCTACATAAATGAGTCTTGGTATGTAATTTGGGCACTAAACTATTTGCCAATTAGCTAGTAACATTTTAAAAATTTAATCAGCTAGGCGAATTTCTTAGACCAGTGTTCCGAAGCAGCTGCAAACATGGCAATTTGTCACTAGTGAAACCAATTAATTATGCCAGTGTCACTTCTTACAATATGATAATATATACAGTCTGGCGCACTTTCTCAAACTTGCATCCTGTGTGTTGCAAAAATAATTTAAAACGCCCTTAAGAGCAGATTGTTGGATCTAGGACTAATTAATTTAACATGTAGTTATTTCCTGGTCGTTAGATGCTCTCTAAAATGCTTTTAAAAATTTTAATTAGATTTGTAATTGAAAATTAATTGAAATTTCAACATTTTTCCTCAATAACATACAACAACTATGCTTAGTATATTTGACCCCTCTCCCCCACACCAAAAAAATACATTACTCTAAAAAATTTAAAAATGTAGCGATTAAATTTTTCTAGACACCAGTATAAATTAGATTTTTAAGTATTCATTCAATTATTTTCATTGTTTGCCCATACTGAGCATTATTTATATACTGTAAAAAATGAAATCTGCTGAAACCGTCTGTAGGTTTGAACCAAAAAAAAACATGAGAAATATTTAATGGAAAATATATATATATATATATATATATATATATATATATATAATTTCCTCAGAGTGTATTAAATAGTTGGTACATCTTATCCAGAGCCTTTTTAATAAGATTTTGAAGAATCATTAATCAAAAAAGCATTGAGATAAGTATAACTTTAAAAACGTTCACTGAATTATTTTCAAATGTTCATAGAGTAATTTGTTTACATTCGATTATTACCATTCTACCACTCTTATTGCCAATATATAATAAGCTCAAAATACATATTCAGATTTTATGACACATTAAAATATTACTTTCAATCAAGGTTTTATATACATAGATTCTAGCAGATTGTTTTGCCCTTTTTAAACAAATTGTAAAATTCAGTTTTTTCTTTTGGGAGAATTTAAAAAGCACTGTTTAAGTTAAGTTAAGCTCTGAGCTCCATTTCCTTTCGCCACATTAAAATTAATAAAGTAGAATTAAGTAAAGAATTAATTTTCCAAATTTAGCTGGATTTGAAAAGTTTCATAATATTAGTTAACTATTATATCAATTACATTTCTAAAAAAATAACAAAAGGAATATATTTTGATAAAATATATTCTTAAAATTCTCAGTTTCAACTGCTGTGAATACTAAAAAATCTTTAATTAAATTAATAACATTTTTATCAAGAGAATTAAAATTGTATTAAGAAAATTAAGAGACTCGGCAGCGAATATTTAAACATTTCCAAGAGGAATGAATCGCTTAAAAAAGATCCATGCCTATGTGTAGTATCAAAATATTAAAAAAATGAATATTTCAATTATTTTTTAAAGCTTATCTCATTCGGTAATTTCATTTATTCCCTTTTAACTCGTAACTTTTGACACAAACGCAAATATTTGATTTTGCATTCTCGTCGGTGAATAGCTTTGTCTCGGGTGGGCAATTAAAGTTCCTTGTAAAATTATTATTTTAATATTTTTTAAAATGAATTCTAATTTATAAATTAATTATTTCTTTGATCATTTCTTTTGGTTCATGAAATAACATGAAAAATGTGAAGGTTAGAAGGAAACAGCAATTTTTCGATTCAAAACTTTTCTTCATTATCATTTAATCAAATAGTTGAAAATAATTCAATTTTCTGATTTTTTTACCCAAGATATTCTTAAAATAATATATTCCCGGTTTCACTTAAACTGAAATGAAGAAGGAAAATAAAAATTCCTTCTACAAGTCTGAAAGTGAAGGAAAATTCCATCTGAGCAGATATAAAGAGATAGTGTTAAAATTTTTTATTCTACACACATATATCAGTTCAATTTTTTAAAGAATGAAAAGAATTCAGAAAAAAATTACAACTGAGAAATTACAACCATATCTTATGTAATTGCATTAAAAAGCGGCTAAATTAATGGTTGAAATCGTTTTTCAGATGTTAACTTTTAAGGTATTGCAGTTTTATAAAATCTTTAATTATAAAAGTAGTTTATTATGACAAGGCAATAAATCGTTCAGTATGAACTTTTATCTTCAATAGATATATGCAAAATGCTTGTATTTTGGTTTCATCAAATTACAAATCCATATTTAAACAACATAACTTGCATTTCACGTTTATATTTAGTAGCTTAAAAAGTCAATAATTTGAGCAAATATGCTGGTCGCTGAAAATGGTTAGTTAGTATAAAAATTACCTAATTTTTTATTTTATTTCATTTGCAATTTGCTGCAATTTCGTTTTAATGCTGATTAATTATTTTAATAGAGTAAGGAGATAATTTATGGATTCTGTTTTTCCTTATAGCTTATGATAAACAAGTTAATTTATGATGGTCATGAAAGTCTGAATTTATTCCGTAGTCCATTGGTCTCATACAGAATTTTGATGAAACTATTTCATTCACGCATTCAGTAGATTTTGGTTTCATTCATCAAGGGTAAAAATGCAATCTGGGAAAAATTTACGACACTAGTTCTATATAAGGTTTTAAGTTATTATGTTCGATGTACGAGACTTTTTTTTCTTATCTGAATTCTTAGATGTTCATTCATTCTAAAGTGTTGACGAGTTTCTTTAGAGAAGCACGAAATCCTTTGTTAATTAATCTTAAGTCCTTTAACGGAGCGAGGAAAGCTTCACGCAAGAAGATATATGATCATGAATTACTAAGTCTGAAATGCAAAGGCATGTAAAATAAGTTTGGTTGCGAGTTTGTGGACATTTTTTCAACATATTGATATGTTTGGAACTTATTGCAGTCCTTGAATGCAAACAGTCCAAGTATTATTATAATACAGGATTACAAGATGAGGTTTAAATGGAACATTAAAATTTCGGGTTTAGTTTAGTTATATAAACGCCCCGTTTTAAAGAAACAATAGGGATATTTTGGGATCGACCTCGTCATTTTGAATCGTGGTCAGATAATGAGGACGACACCTGAGCAGCTCCTATCCAAAATTCCGCACCATGCCAGTGGAAGGGCGTATAACCTCGACGGATTTAATGTGCACCAGACCTGCTTATACGACTGTTCTTCGATGAAATCAGGTATCGGACCTGAAACCCTCCGAACCAGCGAAAACCAACCACTCTACTGGAAGCTTCCCATCTCCATATCTGAGGTACCCCCCCCCCCCACTCAGGGACGAATCATCAAAATAAGAAAGACATAATGAATTTGATAAAAGTAAGTTTTATGATGATAAGTAAGATATAATACCAGAAACAATATTTAGAATGTTTAAAGCAAATGTTCACATTACTGATCCTATGAAGCGAATATATGTTTTATATATTACAATTCCTGGGTTGTTGTCATGTCACTAACCTCCATGGAACTGTTCCGTCGGCCCTCAAAAAGATGTGAAATGAAGAGGGGAAGAACCGTTGCGCGGGTGTGGAAGCCATAAGTAATATGAGAGTATCTCGACGCAGAGAGTTCTGAGGAGAACTCTGAGTCATTATTAATAACCTGAAAGGTAATCCACAATTGTAAATATATTTCATACTGAATCCTATTTATATACCATTCATAATAAACGCTAGAAAGAAATGTGAAAGTATTCCTGTATGGCGTGCACCGCTATTAAAGTTGTTACACTATGATAAAACTGCGTTCCATTAAATCTATGTTGCACTTTTTATTGGTACATTCTTTTATTTTACTCAGCGACATCTTCTCCTTTAGTGTATACTATTCATATTTTCCATCTCATGGTTTATTGCCCAATTGACAATTTTTTATGCTTATAATTTGCAAGGATATTTTGGCACACTTTGTACAAATATGCATGTGATTTAAAACACCTCATTATTATTCATTAAAATCCTTACATTCACCGATGAGATCCTTTTACAAGACAAACCAGTAAGAATCATTGTTGTGCGATCACAAGTCTTATTGACTAAAAGCAAATAATTACCTCAGTCCGACTATCCCTCAATAATGGGGCCCAACCTCTCCACGGGAGACAATTAGGGGAGGACGGACAAGACAATATTACCACTTTGCCATCGCAATCATTTCCGGCCGCAACCGCCAGCGAATGAATTGGTCCATGGCGCTCTCCAGGTATTTTTGTATATCTCCGAAATCGATCGTTAGAGGGTTTAGCCAGGTGGAGAAGAACGAAGTCGACACAGACGATCCTCTTCTTTGTTCTTTTTTATTCTACTTGATATCGGGGATTGTTATCGAGCCTTGAGCGGTTTTGATTACTGCAGGTTTCTTCTTTTAAAGAAAAAGGGATGCCCTGTTTGCTGAAAAGTACCCCGGCGCAAGAACCCATCTAAATATTGATTCTAGGAGCAGAGCCGAGGCAACGGATCGTGGAGTTTACGAAAAGTTCCTTTCTGTTCGCGTGCGTTCGGTTGGGCATTGTTATCTTTTTCTTCTTTTTCTGTCTTTTTCTTTTCGCCCAAAGAACGCGAAATCAAATTGACGGATCGTCGTTTCCGAAACAGCTTCGGGTTAGGAAAAAAAATAATTTCGCTAGATTAAAAATTTCTTTACTCCAGTCATGTATTTGTTTATTTTATTGCTGGGGTGGAATTTAGGAACACATTTGTTTGCGTCCATAGCCATTTTTTTCTCATCTTTATTCGGAGGCATACCAATGTGCGTATCAATTATTTTTCAATGTTTACATATTCCAAGTAAAGAAATAAATACAATAGAACTTTTAAGGTATGCCACTAGGTTAAAAGATGAATAAAAAAATCATAAAATTTTTTTTTATAGAACGAACTAACTAAAACATACTTTAAAAGGTCACTATTAGGAAAAATTATCTTTAATTTTGGAAAAAAATGTGTATTTATTGAAAATTTAGCAAAATTTTCAATGTTAGGAAAACAGAAGAAATTGAAAAAATATGAAAAAATTAAAGATAATATTAAAAAAAAACATAATTTAAAAAAAGATGAAATCTTTGATCATAAATTTCAAGTTATTATGTAAGAAAATTAGTATTTTTAAGTCATTATTTATCTTATGTAATTTAAGTCATTAACCAATTTAAACCGGTTGAAACAATCACGAGACTTTTCTATCACACACACACACACACACACACACACACACACACACACACACACACACACACACACACACACACACACACACACACACACACACACACACACACACACACACACACACACCCACACACACACACACACACACACACACACACACACACACACACACACACACACACACACACACACACACACACACACACACACACACACACACACACACACACACACACACACACAATGATAATTTTATAAATCAGTGAAGTTGACTAATTATTTTTGTCAAAATTTGTCAATGTTTGATATTGACTTATTTCAGCAATCCTTGTATAATATTGTCCGGAAATTCGGCATCCTTTTCTGAAATAAAATTTTATTTCTGCTATGAACCTGACAATACCAGAGTTCGATCGCAATTTTGTCCTTTCTTTATATTCATGTTCCCAACCGCATTATAAAGATAGCATTCATACTATAATTAAAACATTATCTACAGTAAAATTCCGGAGGGGTTATATTGGTATTATTCCCATTAATTATTATGCATTTTATCCTATATAATATGTGTATCATATGATTTTATATAATAAATATGAAAATTCCAAGCATTACAAATTGTAATAATATATAGCTCTCTTTAAAATGCTATCATTAAATTATAATTTGGAAAAACCCAAGTTGATTTGCAAAAATCAATGGAAATTATGTATTGTGAGTTAAAAAGGGGATTCCATGAACTGTCTTTGTATTTAAATCATCGTATCAATTTTAATCAGTTACTAATTCCCTCCCAGGTTTAATGTAGATGTTAATAATTATACATTAAGAGTTAGAACTAGATTACATGGAACAATTGATGATAGATCAAATAAGCGCCCATGAAAAGGTCCAGAAACGCTGTTTAAATGAAGTGCATATCATAAGTTATACAAGGTGGACGAAAAGTTTTGACATTATAAACATCGGGAATCCAAGAAACTTTCTTGCATGCTCGCCAATAAACTTCCCATACTAAAGAAATATTTATAGGGCCTTGGCGTACAATAGTTGCAAACATAAACTTTTGACGTGAATTTAGGATTTTTGTTAAATATATCGTGCCATTCTTGGCGAGTTACTTGGCGATTAATCCCTGGCATACAGTTAATAACAAGCGAAATTCGATTTCATGTTTTAAAATCCCCCCCCCCAACCTATTAAAACAAGAGTGCGGTAAAAAATTCAGATTGAAGTTAAAAATTCCCGCACCAAATTTGATTTATTTAAGTAATTGGGATTTTGAATGATCGCGTTTACTTGTTCCTGAAAGAACAGGTGATCGACAGTCAACTGGAGCTTGCATTGGGCTCTATGTTTGACAGGTGTCTAATCTGTGTACTGAATTTTATTTATCTATCTTCATCTGTTTCGTAATTATCGTGTTAGTTTATATACGAACAATCGGACAAATGGACTTCCACTCCCAAATTTACTCAAAGTTTGATACAAATCTGCAAATTTGAAGTACAGACAGTACGCTAAATTTCAAATCTGTAGCTCAAAGAAATTTTAAGTTATCTTTGCTAAAGACAAACAGATAGATTTTCAAAATGTATGCTTTTTGAATTCGGAGAAATCTAAAAGGTGACGTTATTTCAAAATGTTAAGTTCTATTTTTTTATAATTTCATTATACCGTGTAAACAAAAAGGTAAAAAAAAAAAGAAAGAAAGAAAGAAAGAAAGAAAGAAGAAAATTAAATCTTTGATCACAAATTCCAAGTTATCATGTGAGAACATTATTACTTTTAAGTCATTATTTGTCTTAGTTAATTTAAGTCGTTAACCAATTTAAACCGGTTTGAAACAGTAAAGAGACTTCTCTATAGGTCTCTATCCATATCTCTCTCTCTGGATATATGTTGAAAATTTTTTAAAACTTTCATTTTCAATTTTTCTAGCTCATCGCTTTGGAGTTCGTCCGATTTTGAGATGAAATAAAGGCTATGATGTCATAGTTCTTCGCCATTCGTTTAAAAATGCATTTCCTGTTAAAGAAGCATACATAATAATAATGCAACACTGATAAAAATATTTTTTTGACCGTGAATTTCGGAGACACTAAACCCCCCTAACCCAAACAACATCATGTTCTTACATTATAAAAATGCTTAAAAAATATCTTTTGAATGTAGCTTTTGTGCTTTTGGATAATATTTTTTTAAAGTTTTCTTTCTTTTGTCATAGGTGAATGAGGGGTAAAACATCAAGATAGAATTATTTATCCCCGAAATAGTGTCCAATGAAAGGATAAACAAAATACTTACTGAAGAAATTGAAACGGAATCACCCATTTGTTTTTACCATGCGTTTCGCCGTTATTGTGACCACAATCCTTCTAATGTAAAATAATAAAATGATAACAAAAAAAAGTTTTCAGAGACACGACAGCATTTTTAATCTTTTTAAACCTAGTAAACTTAGCGTCAGGACACAACTATTGAGCATGGCAGGTTTTCATATTAGCATCAAGATTTTTACAAACTTGTAACGCATCCAATATAATGTAAACATTGCAAATAAATTTTCATAAATAGGCTTAGGATTTCTGAAACACAAATCGTTCAGTATTTGCAACCTAGATTGAGCTAGAAGTATAGAATTTGCACAATTCTGAAAAATAAAAAAAATTCTCGAAGAAATAAAGTTATGCATGTCGTTACAAAAGATATGTTAAAGACCATTTAGAAAGAACTAGAACACCGTTTTGATATTTAAAGAGCTTCCTAAGGTCTTGTGCTGAGATCTACTGAAGTAGGGGTTTCATTAAAAGCTTTAAAGCAGTAGTTACAAGGAATACAAACCAAGATATGTAAAATTATAAACGTTGAATAATAAATATTCATAGAGTAGGCAGATCTTTGGGCTTAATTTGTAAAGGGTGTTGGGGCTACGTTAAAATGTTTGAAAGTAAAATCTGCAATGTTAATACTTAATATCATACTGTTCAGAAACAGACGAAATTGTACTTATTAATCTCCATATGCTTTCAGGTTCAACTATTTAAATCAACATTGCGAAAAGTTGTTTAAAAGCTACATATATTTAAAAAATGTATAGTACATTTAGAAATAAATCAAGGCATATCAGATTACAATTAAAATAAGTGATGGTTTTTATCAAGTTGTTTAACCAGTCTAGGAGTTAAAGGCTCAAAATCAAGGAAAAGTGTGACAATAAAACTGTAGCAAATAATACAAAAAAAGTCGATTTCTACTAAAGTCAGCAACGAAATTTTTTATTTTAGTTAATTTTTATGAAATAATTACAATTAATATAAATATATGTATACATAGGACAGAATCACAATTTCAAGTGACAGAAATGAAAGCGAATTCCATCCGAAATTTTCCATTCTCCTTCTCGACACGTAGCTCGATCTTAAGGTTAGTTCGGAGAAGTGACCAGCATTGGATGACAAAGATTTTAAGTAGAGAAATCGGAATTGAACCTAAAGCTTAAAATTTATTCAATTTTATTTTTTGAGAAAAATTATTCATTATAACCATTTAAGCCACAAACTGATAACTCACATTAGAAAATCATTTGGATAAAACGAATACTTAAATCAAAAATTATTTCAAGAATTGAACTCTGCTTTTCATATTTTTAATCTTTTATTATACACTGAAGTGACAAAAGTCATGGGGTAGCAATATGCAAATATACAGATGACAGTAGTATCGCAGCGAAAAAGTATAAATGCGCAGTTCGTTTTCCAGAGCTTTCATTTGTGTTCAAGTTATTCATGTGAACAGGCTTTTCATGATCTATGGCGGCACGACGAGAATTAAGAGACTTTGAACATGGAAGGTTAGTTAGAGCTAGACGCATGGGTCATTCCATTGCGGATATCGTTAGTGAATTCAACATTCCGAGATCCACAGTATCAAGAGTGTGCCGAGAGTATGAAATTTCAGGCATCCCATCCCATCATGGACAGCGCAGTGGGCGACCACCTGCACTTAACGACCGAGACCGCTGACGTCTGTGTAAAATGGTCAATGTTAATAGACACGCAGCACTTCGTTAAATAACTGCAGGAATCAATGTGGGACGTACGAGGGACGTGTCCGATAGGATTGTGCGGCGAAATGTGTCTTCCTTGGGCTATGAGAGCAGAAGACCGACTCGAGTGCCTTTACTGACAGCACGACATCGCCTGCAGCGACTCTCCTGGGCTCGTGAGCATATCGACTGGTCCCTAGACCAGTGGAAAACCGTGGCGTGGTCAGATGAGTCACGATTTCAGTTGTTACGAGCTGATGGTAGAGTTCGAGTGTGGCGTAGACCCCACGAAGCCATGCACTCAAACTGTCAGCAAGGCACTGTTCAAGCTGCTGGTGGCTGCATAATGGTGTGGGCTGTTTTTAAATGGCATGGACTCGGTCCTCTGGTGCAACTGAACCGATCAGTGACTGGAAATGATTATGTTCAGCTGCTTGCAGATCACTTGCAGCCATTCATGGACTTCACGTACTCACACAACAATGGGAATTTTATGGATGACAATGCGCCATGTCACCGGGCCAGAACTGTTCGCGATTGGTTTGAAGAACATTCCGGACAATTCCAGCGCATGATCTGGCCACCTAGATCGCCCTATATGAATCCCATCGAGTATTTATGGGACATCATTGAAAGGTCCGTTCGTGCCCATACTCCTGTACCATCCACATTTTCACAATTATGGACGTCTATACAGACAGCATGGCTGAATATTCCTGCAGAGGACTTCCAACGACTTGTGGACTCCATGACACGTCGAGTTGTTGCACTTTACCGGGAAAAAGGAGGACCGACACGATATTAACAGTCATCCCATGACTTTTGTCACTTCAGTGTAATTTTCTTCTCTTTTCTTTTAATAAAACTGAAAAATACCATTTTAATGGAATAAGCCAACGTGCGTGGAATAAATAATTGCGTGCTTGGGAAAATGATCTTTTATCAACATGTTGCCATCTCGTTGACACAATCTTAGATTAAAAGATTAAATTAGTTATTGCTAGAAATTAAGTCTATTAACGTGTGATTTTCAGACGATGCTGTAGGAAATGATAAATACATGAAACATGATATTTTCTAGAAAGATAAGTGCTGGGTTTTAACTAAGTTTTGAGATATCTAAATTATTTACGAGTGTTATATTTTTATACTGATCCACAACTCTGCAAGTCACATTTAGTAAAATACTCCCGAAATACTTATATTTTAAATATAAAGACCCCCCCCCCTGGATACAAATCCTAGCAACTTGAAGATTAATTCTAGAGATTTCACCTCTGAAGATCTTAAGAAACTTTAGATGTGCTTTTTATTGCAAATGTATTCATTAATTTTAATAAATCTTATATACTCAACTAACTACATTCATTTTCAACAAAATAAATATTCGAGATATTTTCTACCTAATTTGATTCTTCATAACACTGATATATTGTAGTGCGAGTTATATTACTTCAGAATATATGCATGATTGTGTTTCACTAAACAATTTTTCTATATTTTTTTTCTTTATGAGACTACCAAATACTTTTAATTTATGAATTTAGTAAAAACCAAAATAAATGCATTCCAATCAATTCATAAATTTGTATCCCAGAAAGTATTGAAATAAATTTGCACCCAGAGAAATTTATTCTATCAATAAATTAAAAAAAAAGGGATTATTTGGTAAAAAATATCTTTAAACCAGAATATGCCTTTTTTCATAATTATTAATAAAATAATGGTTAAGCTTGTCTCATTTCCAACAATTCAAATTAATATTTTATTGGTTTCCTTATAATTTAACCCTGTATTATTAGATTTGAAAGAATTTAATTTATTTAATGATTAATTTATTCAAAACATAGAAAAGGTAAAATATTTTTGTCATTTTCCTTCGCTTATAAAAGTACAAAAAAGGAATTTATAATTTATTTAATAAAACTTTGGTTCTTCATCGAGAACAATTATTCCTTGCTAATTCCCCAATTTAAGTTTAGCAAAGGACACATTTTACTTCATTTTTTCCCAACAAAAAATTCTGGGTACTTAGCTTATCACTATTTCTTATCAATTAAAGAAAATAAAAGCAAAAGCTAACTAGGTAATTTCATTTCATTTGCTCAGACTATTAGTTATCTTAACTAATTTGATTGTCTGAGTTTTTACAATAGGACTATACAGAAGCAGCAAAGTAGTTTTTATATTGCTAGCTTAATAATTACATTATTCTCTAAAAGCTGCGTTTAAATTACATTTCAATTTAAAATGAATACTAGTTTGGGTAAACAATATGTTAAAGAAAAATTTTAGAATAATAATTTGCTTTTCATTAATCAATTAAAATATTGATATATTTGTTTTAAATGTTAGCGGTAAAATCAGTGGGAAACTAAATGTTTAGGGCCGGAATAACTTGCTTGGTAGGGAGTTGGATTCATATCCCTTGGGCTGCGAGATCTAACACGCGGGCCGAAGACTCTCCGTGTCTGCATGTGTGGTGACTGGCACACGTTAAATCTATGGGGTCCTAAAGTTTTTCATGTTGAAAGTAATACCACTGGGGGCTTTAGGCCAGAGGTGATCCTTTTTTGATCAAGATCTAAATTACGATCTGTGGATGAATGAATGAAATGCATGAATGAAGTACGACCCGCAAAAAGGGTTTGTGACGTGTGTGAGATAGTCAGACTTCTGCCCTCGGGTTTTCTATACCCACAGAAGCTACTACACTCCTCCTTACGTTGTAAAACGTGACACAAGAACAACAACAACTAAATGCTTATAAAAATTATTTATTTATTTGTTTTATCTTCTATTTTTATATAAGAATATTCCGAATTTCCTTGAAAATTTCTTGTGGTGACATTC
Source organism: Argiope argentata (assembly GCA_026289955.1). NCBI lineage: Eukaryota > Metazoa > Arthropoda > Arachnida > Araneae > Araneidae > Argiope > Argiope argentata. The sequence continues at coordinate 5,223,515 of JAOUZG010002851.1, read as the reverse complement.
TTATCTTTTAATGCATTAATAAATTTCTACTTCAACCTCAGGACTCTTTGAGTGTTTTTTCTTTGAGTCAAGAACTAATTAATGCAATGAGATCCTGTTAAAGATGCGCCGTCTATTTTATTTTAGAATCGCATACACATATTATAAAAGAGAAAAGGATATCTATCTCATCTGAATGAGAAAAAAAGTGAAATTAAATGACACCCATAATCATTACTTTTGGGAGATTTTTGATTCATTTATAAATTGAAAAAAAAAATTTCACTAAAATTTTAATTTACTGCATTATTGTGGAGAAATACAATTTTCTGACCATACAAAGAGAAACTTCTTTTCATTTTTAAAAGCATATTAAATCATATAAATCAAAACAAAGCATAATATTAGGATTTTACAAATGATTTCAATTAAGGACAACGTAACTCTATTCTGCTTCTATAACCATGACCAGTAAATAATGAGCAAATATTTAACATAATTTATTTGCTCCCGGCATTGAAATCACTTTCTCTCTCTCTCTCTCTCTCTCTCTCTCTCTGTATATATATATATATATATATATATATATATATATATATATATATATAATATATAGAAATATTTCAATTTCGTTACCGTGACAACAATATTAATTGTGCCAAAATTTCCCATTTTCTCTCACATAAAGCACAATCTATTTTTAAACTTATGAGCCAATTTGGGAAAGAACTGGAAGCGATTTTCTTTTCTTCATCATGTCGAACTTTAATATCTTGGAGGCCTGCGCAAAAATTAAGCTTCTTTTGTGTGAGGGGAAAAGTTTTCGATATTGCCTACGTCACAGAATTACCGCAGGTGTCCCTTTACAAGCATTTATTTCATCGAAGACATGTTCTAAACATTTTGTCTCGGGGACGCCAGCCTACGTCAGCTCCCAGATTAATATTCTATTTTTAGATCTTGAAGTGTAGTTCTTTGACATTTGTTTTCGTTTTTCGTTGCCCGCTCGTTAGCTGATAGAAATGAAATCAGAAACTGGATGGTTTAATGTGAGTTGTTTTAAAATACTTAAAGGGCCATTTTTGATTCAATTCCCTTTTTTTAATTTTTAGATTCTCCAAAAGTTTCTCTTGGAATTTTCCTATAAATTCATTTATTTTATTAATAAAATATTTTTTGTGACAGTTAGTAAAACCTTCAAAACAACGTTTTCATTTCTTTACGAAATGTAGAAAAAACAAGCTATTCATCGAAAAATTCAAACAATCTTCAACAAATCTCCACGTTTCACGATTCTTTGAATTTCGAAAAGAAAATTTTTGGCAATATGTCTGACTGATCTGTGAAAGCGATAACTTTCAAACACTTTAAGTTAGATGACTGACACTTGGTATACGAAATCACTAAAAAAATTGCAAATTATCAAATATTGAACAAAATTCATTTTACAAGAATTCTATCTCAATGTCTCTTCGAATGTAAATGAGCTATATAACTATAAAACTAAAAAAATAGTCGATAAAATTTGGTGCAAATGTTTAAAATCTAAAATATAGACACTTATCAGTTTTTAAACTATATTTCTCAAATGATTCAACACCTGTTGGCTTGCTCTATCGGATGCTTGTAAACACAGTAACTCACAAATACACTCTATGACAAAAAAATCGACGCACCAAGAAGCAATCTTCCGATTGCTTTGAAATTTCGTATGCATGAGTATTTTAGCGAGATCGGCAAATGATTGAATTTTAGTGTGCAATGAACGAATCGTTTAATCACCAGCGCATCGGAACTGTGCGTCCAGCAGATGTATATAAAGAGCAGTTCTTCAACGGTTTTTAAAACTATCGGCCTGATTGTGATTCAAATAATCTTTCAACAACTTAAAAAATGCCTCGCTCAAGGGTTCGTGCTCATTACGAGCAACTGCCAGAGCTTGACAGAGGACGTATTATTGGATGGAAAGAGGCCGACATACAAATCGGAGTCACTCGTCATTTGAATCGTAGCAATGCGTAGCAATTCAAAGATACTGGCAAGGTTGATGTAAAATGGAAGAGTTCAGCGTCGGGATGGTAACGGTCGACCTAGGGCCCCAACAGATCATGAGGACAAAGTGATTGTCCGATCAGGTGTCACAGCACCTTCTTCGTCTCTATCAATCACCAGGCATTCAACCCAAACACTAGTGTCCACCATCACCATTCACAGATGGTTGAGACAGCGAAATCTACGATTGCACTGCCTGTTATGCAACCTGCTACTTTCGACTGCACACTGCCGATCCAGATTACGGCAGAGCTCGATGAGGTTGGAATGATGCCGACTGGGAACGTATAGTCTTTAGCGAAGAATCCCACAATCCAACTGTGTACTGACAATTGTCCATCAAATTGTTTGAATGATCTCAGAGATCATAGTTTCAGGAGCATGGAGAGGTGTTATGTGTCCTGACGATCATCGAAAACATGTTTGGAGACACACAGGGCAGAGGGGGGGGTCCTGTTTTCACTATTGCATGCCACACCAGACCTTAATGAGACATTATGGTCTGAGGTGTCATTTCCTTTGATAGCCGACCCCCTTTGGTCGTCATTTGTGGTACAGTTACTGCACAGCGGTACGTCAACGGTATCCTAAGACTTGTTTTTCTACCGTTCAGTTCGCTGTACCCTCGGCTGGTTTTTCAGTAGGACAATGCCACACCACTTCCGGCGTTTGTTGCTATAAACTGTCTGCGAGATTGTCAAACACTTCCTTGGCCTGCCAAATTGCCTGATCTCTCTCCCATAGGGCTTGTATCCAGGCTTGAAGCGGGTCGACATCTTATTGAACTTGTTACTGTAACTCTGAAATGTATTATTCAATTGTTTTGAGATTTTAATCATTCACTATTCTGTACATTGTCTTCTTATCCACCAACTTTCGTTTCAATCGGACTACTCCTTCTTGCTGTGTCGATCTTTTTTGTTACAGAGAGTAGAATGACTTAATAAAATTTGAAATGTTATTTTATAGCTATAAATATAATTTTGTGCCAAAGTTTGATGTAAGCTAGTAAGTAAAGAGGCACCCAAAACACAAATTCATTAAACAGGTTATATTCACTCCAAAAATCTATATTTTGCAACTATTGTCTATCAATGTTATGCAAGGGTTTTAGGGCATTACTCCTTATTCGCAATTTTATATGGCTGAATGGGATATGATATTTATTGGTAGTCGGGGAATTACTCCCATTGGTTCAATATTATTACGAAATGGCAAAACATACCCTTGTTATGCCAATCTTGGTTATAAAAGTTAGAGACTGAGCAAAAAATTCTTTAATCATTTTTGGGACAAAAGTGATTTTGGCACCAAAAAAATATTTTAGAAAAATCCAGATTATCCGAGCATTCTATCAAGTGAAACCAGTTTTTCCTTGAAGCTTCGAGAAAGTTCTGGAACTCTCCAAAGCTTAAATCCCTTCCTGTCACATAACTTATTTTGAAGTGACTATAAAAAATATCCCAAACCAGCCTACAGAGCTGGACGACCCACCTACACATAAATTATTAGTAATCCTGAACATGATACCCCCCCATACATTTACAAAGAAGCAGAGCGACTTAGAGCATGGATCACTCCATCCGGCAGCCATAATTAAGCTAACTTTAGAGTTCCCCCTATCGAACGAGTTAAAAAATTTGAAAGAAATAATGGATGTTTTCACAGAAATATAAACAAAAATTTCCAGGAATAATTAAAGCTGCCAGATTAGCAAGACAAGCAAAGTACAAAGTAGTATCCTCCAAGGTACTCCTGAGAAGATCAAGGCAATATACTGACCTCAAAGTTCTAATCTATGTGACATTACCGAGGATAAGCTCCTGCAGTGGCTAGGCACCCTGTCAACCCAACACATAACGCTTCGCGCTGTGGATACCACAGTATCTTTCGTCGTCGACGACCAGTGAGCGAGTGGAGTAATGGACAGCAAGCAAGCTGATAGATAGTAATGATTCTCTATGAAAGGGAGCGTTTGACATATAATTAACAAATTTAGAGATGTGCTTTGGAGAGCTAAAATATTTCTCCCGTAGTGATTGTTTTAGAAATGTTACTAAAATTCCTATTAAATAATAATTAAGAACGAGATTTCAACGTTTCTCAGCTATGACACTGGAAAGAGGATATTTTATGAAAGTGATTTTTACAATACTTAAATTTAAATAGATATGTTTTTATCTTCAAGTATATGAAGTGTACAAACGTATGGTAACGTATGGTAACCATTAAACGTAAGTAACGTATGGTAACCATTAAAAGGTTCAATTCAAAATTTTGGCGGATCTTCAAGTTTTATATATCTAAGATAAATTTTTTTTGCCTCATTGTTGTTCACTCTAAGCCTGTTAGGCATATAAGAAAGTAAATGATGTACTTATAAGTAAATGATGTTTAAACTTTGTAGAGTTTTTATTCTGAAAGCAAGAAAAATATTGGATTGAAACATCAATAACTTACTCAATTTATCATTACGTTACAACTTAAGGTATGCAATTGTACTTCATCTTCTGGGAATGAAATGCAATAATTTTTAAAAACAATATTTTGAAAAAAGGTCAAGAGTTGTATTACTTAACTAAAAAAATAATAATAATCATTAAGTCACTTAATGTATACAAAAAAGTATTTTGAAAAGTTAACAAAATGAAATTTACGATCGCAAATTTCAAGTTATCATGCAATTCCATTATCACTTTTTAAGTCATTATTTGTCTTAAACAATTTGTCCTTAACCAGTTTAAATCGGTTTGAAATAATCATGAAATTTCTCTATCGGTCTCTATCCCTCTA
>JAOUZG010002851.1:5175889-5212371 GCA_026289955.1 Argiope argentata | reverse complement strand
ATATATAATTTTAACTATATAAATTTATTCTAAAAATTTTAAATATTTGTCAAAACCATATGCTTCAGTAACGCCATTAGAATAAATAATTTAACGGATAAGTTTTAAAATATTACTATTTTGTCGTTTTTGTCGTTTTTTAAAAAAATCGTGGTTTTACACTGTGGAAAGAGATGAAATAAAGAAAAACAAGTTTTCAAATCTTGAAATTCTTCGCAATTAGACGGAAACGGCTATTATCAGTTCTTGAGAGTTTTACAGCGCTGTAAAAATACTTCCACAAGTATTTCGACATGACTATAAAATCCCAAGTAGCTTTTTCTTTCGTGGGATTTAATACGGCCTTTATGATAAAATTTTATGATTGCTAATAAAATTCTGCGGATGGAACTCATAAAAATTGCAAAGCTCGTTTCTAAATCTAAGTTAGAAGGTAAAATTTTCGTACTTATTTCCTTCATCAGACGACTTTCTTTTTAAAATGCAGAAAAAATGAATGAGATGATCACACGATAAGACAATGGACCGAATTTTTTTCGTTATAGTTTCGGAAATAGTTTCTTTAAAATTTGGAGTATTATTAGCAAGTGCTTCGATTCTAATTATTTAGATTTTTAGGAAAAAGCCGTTTATTGCTTCTTGAGCAGCAACTAGTTACATCTGTTTACTGTTTTGGAGATTACTTAATTGTTTCGTTGTCGGGGGAATTTAATGATCATGTGCAACAAATTTTACATTTCAGCTGCAATAAAATGTATACTGTAGTGCATATAAGTAGATATTGAGTAACTAAAAGTATTTTGCTTTTTCTAAGGAAATAGGAAATTTAAAACTTAATTTTATGAAGTCTTGCGAAACTTTAATTCAAGTCTTATATTTCCCAGTTTTCTCAAATATGGTAAAACAAATGGAATTATAATATCAGTGAAAAAAAAACGACAAATATTTTAACGATAAATTTAACATCTTATAAATGAAAATTTCCAAACTTTTTGCATTCTCATAGCAATGGTTTAATTTTGGTCAGTAATGTTTTTTTTAAAAATTTGTTATATATTTATATTATATTTCTGTTTATTGTTGTTGTTATTCGTTTATAAAAAATAGATTTATGATTATTTTTTCTCAGTTTATAGCTTAAAATATAAAAAAACTGTATACACATTTATTTATTTATTTATTGTCAATTAGTAAATGAAAATGAACTCAAAAAATATTTTGAAGCATTCTTTTTGAGTGATAAAAAGTAGAACTATTTAATTTTAATTGTTTACTAATTTTTACGTTTATTTAATTAATAAAATTATATGTTTATTTAATATGTATGCCACCATAAACAGCAATTATTTATTTAACTCACCTACACATAGAGCCATAAGTAATAAACGAAACCTTAATTAGATTAATCAAATAAATGATAATTATTTCTAAAAATTCAAAAATAATACTAATTAAAAATTTAAAAATGTAAAAATTGTAATGTAGATAGTAACGCACAGTTAAAAAAATTAAAACCTTTATCATAGAAAATAGATAAAAAATAGATTACATTTTTCTATAGTAAAAAAATATTCTTTCATTTAATAACTATAAATTGGCGAAGAGAAATGTTTGTGTGCCTCTCTGTGGTGCCTATACAGTATTTATTCCATTTATGGCTATGAAGTTTGGCCCACAAGAAATTTAATGAGGATTCAATGCATCTCGAAATCCGTTGCTTTCAGTTATTTTTCTTATGCATTTATCTGTGGTATATATTCTAATGATTGTAGATAAATGATCAATGTACCATCAAAGAAAACAAACTGTTGTTATTATTAAGAGATTTAATTTACAGTTTGGACATTATTTATTAAGATAAGAAATTTTTAAGAATAGTAATCGGGTTTTTTTGAAAATTTCTTTAAAATCAAAACTGAAAATAATTTCATTTTTCGAATTTTTTTTTGAAATTTTTTGATATTATTATTATTTTAATGTTTATTTTTAACATGAAACAAGATCGAGCAAAATTCTTTTTAATAGATTTTCAATTAATTGTTTTTCTGGAGAAAACCAAGATTTTCTTCCCTTAGTAAAGAAACAGCAATAAAAAATTATTTTAAAATAATTTAAATTTTAGTTACACCGACTCCAATAAACTTTACCATTTTTCTTCTTTTTAGAGTATATTTATTGTCACATATTTGTTCCGTTTTTTATCGTCCGCAGTTCATCAAACGATATTACTGTAGAGAGAAAAAAATAAACAAAATAAATTTTTATTCTTTATTATTTCTTTTATATCGTTTTTAAAGGTATATATTAGAGTGATTTAAATTTCACTGATATTCGATGCATCGGAGGCAAACATATCATGGATCTTTAAATAAAATTTTTTTAAACAGATTATTTGGAAATTTTATACTCTCAAAAAAGATACAATTTCAGATAAGATGGAAAGCAGTTGTGTTCAAAAAATAAGGAAAGGACAGTTGTACAATTAAATTGGATTGATGTATATTTCATATTGATGCAACACGTGATGTATTCTAAATCAGATCTTATAATTTTGTATTGACAACCAGAAGACGAGAAAAGCAAGTGGAGTAACATACAGTCTCCCAACTTCACTTCACTTCAGTGGCAGAAATCCTGAGCTTCCATTCCGAATCCAGTGTGCAAGCCGGAGTCTCCGAAAACTGAGAGAGCAATAAAGATTTTATGGGCCTGGAACAGTGACCGTTTCCGCCGTTATCGGTTTTAACTAAGCGTTGAACTGCTCTCAGCTTTGTTCAGTTGATGTTCATCGTTCCTAGTGTCCGTTCATTTGTGATTGTGAAGATTTTGAGCCCTTTTTTGTATCAAAATTCTATGACATCGCCTCTGGGTTACTAAAACGAGTACCCTATCACACTTGATTATCATGTAAATAATTAAGTTTTTTCTAGTTATAAGATTTAATTTGAAGTATAACTCAAAAATCATTGCTTGTATGTGGTTTAAACAGTCATATAATTCGATTTGTGTCATACTAATAGCAGAATTTTTTTTGCTTGCATATAAAATAATTTTTTGACCTCACAGAAAACCATTTTTTTGTTGGTTTCTCTATTTTTTGCGTTCAATTTTTTAAAACATTTTTTGTAGAAAATATTTTTTAAAAAGTATTGTAAACAAGTCGATAGATTCTAAAATTCAGAGAAAATAACATTATTATTTCAAAAAAATGAAACTATCTTTAAATTTTAGAAAATTAGAACGTTATTTTATAAAAATAGGGAACCTATTTATTATTATTATTGGAACCTATCCCTTTGGAAATGTGAACAATGTTCAAATTTATCTTTCAGTTATTTTTGCCCCCTGGAATAAATAATATGATATTTTTTATTATTATTCTTTAAAGATAACAATACCGTCTGACTGCAGTATACCAGATTACAAAACGAAGTATCCGCCTACTGTAGAAAATATAAGAGTATTTAAATACCCCAATGATACAGATCTGAAGGAACTGGTTTCAAGAGGAACACTGATTTTTTAAGAATCAGATGGCTGATGCAGCTATGGCAATTTCACGTTAAATTTCAATGATTCTTGTAAAAATTTTAGTTTTAAATAATTTTAAAAGTTATCCATTAAAATATTTTAAAGGGGAAAAATATAAATTAAATTAAATCCCCGGTCGTAAATTTCAAGTTATCATGTGAGAACATTATTATTTTTCATTATTTTTAGTCATTATTTGTCTTAATTAATCTAAGCCATTAACCAGTTTAAACCGGTTTGAAACAATCGCGAGACTTCTCTATCGGTCTCTATCCCCCCTCTCTATCTCTCTCTATATAAGGATATTTTTAAAACTTCCATTTTCTATTTTTCTAGCTGGCAAACAAAGTTTTGGAGATCGATGGTTTTTGAGATAAAATAACAACTCGATGTCATAGTTTTTCGGCAGCCTTTTAAAAATGCATCTACTGTCAAAGAAGCGTAGTAATAAAGCAATACCTGTAAAAGGTCAAAATATTTTTTGCCCGTAAATTTCGGAGACATCGAAACCTCCTAACCAGAACAACTTTATGTTCTTACATGATAATTCTATCTTAAAGAGTTTTATTTCTCTGAAATTATTTTTTATGCGAAATATCAGAGCTTAAATTCAAATATATATTTCAAACATTCTATGTGTTTATTCTATTCATATATTATTAAATTTAATATCTCTATATAAAATTATCAACAGCTAAATAAAGAGTAACGGTACTGTTTAAATTCCAAGCAATTTTGCACAACTTGTTCAAGAAAGAGGGAAAAAAATTGAACGAATAAAGATGTAAGCAATATGCCTAAGCGAAAAGTAACCATCGCATAGTCGGTTTCCTATCTCTGACCATAGAAAAGAAAACACTCTTCTCGGAGGCTCCGGCCTGGCTCATATATGCACGGCGAATCTTTAACGGAATTCGAACCTGGTACCCTAGTTGGGAAAAGACAATCTTGGTACAAATAATGCCTTTCGAGTGAAGATAACGTACTATATTTGGTACTGACGTATTATACCGTCCAACTCTATCGCCAAATTTGAAGTCATCGCCAATGAGTTGCTAAACCACCAATTAAGGTAACCCGGCAACGGTGTAATCCGTTAACCTTTCTCGCCAAATTTAAATCCGTCGCTCAAAAATTACAAAACCGTTGGCGAAGACGGTATAATACGTAAGTCCTCGATATTTACGTCTGTTTAGTCAGTGAGTTTGCCGTAGCGTGAATCGTTTACACGTCATACATATTAAAATAAACAACCCTATCATTTCTTCCCTTTAAAAAATAAAGTCACTGTCACTTTTAATAATAAAGGGAAATATGTGTGGATCTTTTACAGGATAGAGAGTGTAATTGAATTTAGAGCTATAAAATTTAGATAAGATATATTTTAAAGTTGGATACGTACATCTAAGAGCGATTTTTTTAAAGTTAAGATAGCAAGTAAGATAATTTTTTAAAGTCAATTCCTACTTAGGTTTAGGCTACTTAAGTTAAAAAAAAATTTTATTTACTTTTTGTTAAATAATTACAATTAATACAAATAATTTATCAAAAAAGTTATACCTGTCGAAAACCAAATTAAGTTCGTATCCGTTGAAAATAAATCAGAACAAATTAAGAAAACAATCAAAACACATTCAATTGGCATTGAATCTTCAACGTCGATTGAAGCAACTCAAATGCGTGAATTTTCTACGCCAGTTGGGGTAGCGCAATAAAGGTTAGAAATTCTTAACTTTCTTTATTATGTATTATTTTTATTGGAAAGTACTTCAAAATGAATCCGAAAAATTGATTAACTGATAATATTTCATTTTAAATGCATCGAACATTAAGAAAATAAACAGAATAGTTTGAAATAATCGGTCGAAAACATGTTAAGCCTAACTTCATTAGCATGGGGAAAGAACAATCTGAATTCGTTACTTACTTGGCGGTGGGGAAATGAAGATTTTTGCCGAGAAAGTTTGTTTTCAATGAATTAATAAATAAATACCGAATTAATATTTAAAAAACTGTGTTAACTTCAAATATCATCCGCTACAAGTTTTAAAAAATTTTCTTGAACTTGAGTGGGTATAAAGAGAGTGTAAGTTACTGGTAGGAATTGAAAAATAAATCGAAATTTTGAAACTTTTCTACGATAACTCAAAATTATTTTAGTGCAAAATCGATATCCCGCCACTTTAATTTTTTTAAAATCGCGTCTTTTTATACATACTAATTTTATTAATGTGCAAAATTTCCTGAATTTTGGCAATTAAAAAAAACAACCATTTTTTATTGCTTCTTGAACTATTTAATCCTGATATTCTTCCGTTTATAAAGTTATAGAAAAAAGATAATGGTTACTATAACAAGATGCAAAAGGCACTTTGTTTTTGATATAAATTATTCAAATAATTATTTGCGTGGTTTATATGAGGAATCAAAGAGTGAAATTAAATTATCGCAAAGGAAAAGGCCGCAATTCGAATATTATTTAAAAGACGTCTAAGCTTTTAATGACATTATGGATGACTTCATTGCGCCATTAAAATGGACATTAAATATCAAGGATTGTTATGAAATGTGGATCCATTAGGACCATTTACACAATTACACAATTATTACAGAAAGAATTTTTTTTATTTAATACTTGCGACAACTACTACTTCGAGGATTATAAAGACTTTTACGACCAAATCAGGCACATCAGGGTTGTTGAATAATGATTTAATGGAAATTAAACTCAACAAATACGCCTGTTGTACCGGCTAGTCATTAAAAGTAGCCTGCAATGAGATTAATACTGCCATAGTGAAATAAAACGAATGCGTTTGAAACACTATTTCAATTTAATTCCATTAGCTGCACAATTTCGCTTACTTTCCCAAATACAACCTGGGGTTGCGATAGCATGGAGGGATGGATGGGGGGGGGTAAGGTATCGGCTAGTGAACCGTATGTTTCAAATTTGAGACTCGATTCCACCGAAGAACCGTCTTTTAGGAGGTCTGCGGACCACTAAAATCCGTTAAGGCCAAACGTCCTCCAGCCGGTGTGGTGTGGAGAGGTGGGTGCTAGCTCTGATGTCGTCTTCGTCATCTGAGCGTGGTTCAAAATGACGAAGTCTGTTTCAATATAGCCCTAGGGTTGCTTTACAACGACGCATTAATAAACCAAACTAAACCCAAATACAGATGGTGGGAGTGGTCTCCTCAAAACTTTCTCGCAGACTCTCCAACTCACTCAGTGTAATATTATAGACTAAGGGAAAGATCACAATTTCTTTTCAGGCCTCTAACGAACAACAATTATGAAATGTATAACTTTGGTTTAAATCAAGCACTTTTACTGTCTATCGTAAGAATATGAATTTTTAACCCTTTTGTGCCAACCCAATGAAACCTAACACAGAACTGCAATTGTAGAAACAAGATAACATACTTTATTTCATTGATTTCAGTCATTCTGTTAATGACATTATATTTGCATGAATGCGAAAGTACAGACAGATAGACGGTTAAACATTCGATAGACTTGATTTAAAAATTCATATGATTCGTTATTTTAGATGCTAAAATTGTGTACTAAATTTTATTTACCTATTCCTTTGTATTCTAGAGTTATTCATTTCATTTTTAATAAAGAAGTCAGACTGATAGACTAGAATGCATAATATAGTATGGTAGTTTAACAAAACAAATATTCATTTAAAATTTCGTAGGTCTATATATTTGAACTTAAATTCATCTGGTGTAAAAGTATTTTTCGTATGCCAAAATTTTTATTCGAGAACAAGCAGGTTTGAAACCTACCTAGAAATGCCTCAAAATATTGAGTCTAATTTTTTAATGAAAATAATAATTTTTCTTCGTATATGACAAAATAAAAAGCTAAGAAGTTTTCGAAAATAACAAGAAAAATCTAATAAGTTATTTCTGATATGATCAAATTTAAGAAACAGTGCCACTCAAATATCCTTATTTACATAATAAAGATTAAGCGGTATTAATAAGAATATTTATAATTTATAATCAGCTTATAAGAAATTGCAAACATACAGCTTCAGCTTACTTTTTTTCTTTCAAGATTATAAAGATAAAATCTTTTTTTGGGGTCAGTATCGTTAAAAATTGATTTTCTCCCCTTCACACTATAAAAAATTGCACACCTTACTTTTTTCTAAAAATGAATTCTTTTAGCTCACAAAAATTCTAAATAGACATATGCCATACATGAATTTTATTTCCTAAGCCTTAAAGACTCTTTGACAGCATCGCTTCTGAGAAAAAAATTATTTATATTTTTTACTTTTATGTGCATTTATAACTCTGCTTTTGACGTCACTCACTTTATTTCGGATGAGTAGTTTCAACCTTTCGTATTTTGGGATGTTAGAAAGGAATATGTCTGTCAGAATTCTTTGCTTTTGAAACCATAAGTTACGCATTTCCACGGAATGAATAGTTTTTTTTCTTGCCTTTCTTTTATCTTCGCAATTTTTCAAATGCTTTTATTTTTCATAAGCTTTTTAGAAAATCGAAAATGGGCTTAGCTTTGTTTACTTTAGCTTAGCTTCATCAACATACGGTTTTGGAACAAATAAAAAGCTATTTGGGGGAAGGGAATTTCATTTTTAATATTTGAGGCACAGTAATAAAAGGAATATCTAGAAATACAAAGGTCGGCCCAAAAATAATCACAAACTTTGTTGTGTGGTTGAAATAAGGGAAGAGTTCGTTAATAGAAGAATCGGTTCTTTAATACATCAAAAAATATTAATTTCATTTTCTATCCATGCCGACAAGTTACAATGGATTGTTAGAATAACGTCCTTGTACCTCAATGTGTACAGACCAATCCAACGACCTAATTCATCAATGTGTGTGCGCCAGTGTAACTTCCTAATACGTCAATGTGTACTGATCAATGTAACTTGCTAGTACGTCAATGTGTACAGATCGGTGTAACGTGCTAATACGTCAATGTGTACAAATCAGTGTAACGTTCTCAATGTGCACCAGGGAGTGTAACGCCCCAATACATCAATGTGTACGGGCCAGTGTAGCGTCCTAATACATCAATGAATACAGACAAAAGTAACGTTTTTATACATCAACGTTTACGCTCAAATGCAGCGTCCTAATACGTCAAGGTACACCAGTCTGCGGAAAATGCTATAATTTAGCTATATTAACGTTCCGGTTTGAAATAACTTGGAAATTTTAATTTTGAATCCCGTTCAGATGTCGAGGCTCGGTATCTGAACTGGCATATTCTCTTCGAAATTTTGAACTCACTGTCAGGAAGTAATCTAACCCATGTCTTCAAATTTAACATGCAATAGACCAAAATTACCAATGAATCATAGCATAGCTTAATTACATTAACAATAAAATGGAAAAGACCTAAACAAATTATCTGAACCATAATATCAAAAAGAACATAGTATTTAGAGAGCGTTAATGCTGCTACAACTAGAACACAAATGAAAAGAACTCCATTATTAAAAAGGTTTAAGTAAAATTCAAAATCGAAAGGAAAAAAAACAATGAATCCGGCCTGAAGTCTTTTTCAAGGGTCACCCTCAGGCAGGGATTCTTAGTTATATTAACTATGCTATGATTAGTGAAGCATAATTTAATTATATTAACATCCTATTTTGTAAGACTATTGTGAAATTGATCTCATAGCTATAAAATACATTCCAATAACAAGGACGACACCTGAGTTCCTTTATCCAGACTTCTCCACTACCGTTGGTAGGATATTTTGTTTCTGCCTAGCCTTGCTTACTCGGCATTTTTCGGTGAAATCGGGGTTTTGACCCTGATATCATTCGGCACTACCCTCGAGAATTAACCACTAGACCACGGCGGCCAAGGATATAAAAGTAATTATCAAGCTCAAAAAGTCTGAGAGCATGCATTCCTTTCATAGAAACAGAAGTAACAGCGTTACATTTCAATGAATACATAATATAGAATCGTAGTTTCACAAAACAAATATTTCTACAACAAAATTTCCTTTCTCTAGTGCCTGTCGAAACTCACTGGTGAAATCCCTCTATATTGTGTTACTAATTGATAGATAACTAATTTAAAGAATTCTCTTGAAAACGTGACAGAAACGGAAATTAAATCGGAAAAGGCTCTGAGCAGCATTTGGCAGCTTCAGCTATAGAATTAAATAAATTCCTGGGCATCCAATTAAACGAAGGACTTCAACAAGTTGCACCCTCCGTCGATGACACTGGAAGAATATTCGAGTCTTTCAAATCGTTACAAAATGCATAACTCTAATAGCTGTTATCTTCCTGACATGTGAACAATAACAACCAGCTTAGGGAAGTCTGTGTTTGTAAACCGATTTGGAGGGCTTTGGGCTTTCATTGTAAAACAGCCCTAATGGGCAATCATAGCTTAAGTATATTGAAAATGCACGTCGTCATTAAGAAGTTATTGGAACTTGCGCCATTTTCCTAATTGCTCTGTGAAAAGCGTGCTTAAAATGTGCTCCCGCTGGCATAATTCAATGAATAAACTGTCAAAACATATTTGATGGCTCATGTTTTAAAAGTTTATAATTAAAAGTAACGTATTATTTGATTTGGAAAGGTCTTTTGTTAATTTTACGTGAATTATTTTTTTAATTATTGTTATATACTAATTAATTTTAATATTTTTGAGAAATTTTGGAAATAATTTAAGAAATTCTTTATTTCATACTTTAAGTGTAATTTAAGGTTTTTGTATGTATCATTTATTTACCTTTTTCATAGCAGTTCTTTTCAGACAACGAAACAATATTTTATAAACATATTTTTTCACGTGTTTTTTAACAACAAATAATAATAACTTAACGTTATTATAGCATTCATTTAAAGTACAAATAATATTTATATGACGGATAAAAAAGCTAATGTTGAATAAGGATTTTTTATAAATTATTATATTTTTATTCGAATACAAATTGCTTTATATAATTAATTTGCATGAAGATGACCATTCTTCTTCAAGCTAAAATTGCGTTGTTCGCGACAATCTTAAACCAGGTTTTACCAAATTCTTTTAGGATATTTTCTACTAAAGGCTTTATCCTTCACCCACTCCCACAGAAAACAATGTGGATCTTGAATAAGGTAGGGAACTCCTAGCATTGCACTGGTGCACAATAGTTACAAAATATTAACCTTTGACATTAATTCTTAGGGAATCCATAGTGTAATACTGAGTACTTTAGTTTATTAATTTCAATACAGCGAAAAAAAGCCAACATAAAAAAATAATTACACTTATTGTTCATTCACTTATTGCTTTTGAAATAATTCAACTGTAAAAGAATGGAAAAAATCAAGCAAAAACTTTATCGAAATTTTTTAACATACAGGTGGTAATCAAAATAATGCTAGGTTTCTGGCACTGAGGTAGCGTGTCTTCCTCATTTTCTGGGAGTCCCGGTTCGGGCATGGTTGTCCTTCTGTATTTTATCTGTAAGATGTATGAATGTATCTCCTTTGTAAACAGGGGCTGTGCAAGCGACTTTGATGAGTGTGTAGCTAAAGTCGTTCTCTTGGCGCTACATGAAACAAGAGACGCATAATAAAATTTGCTGATGTATCAGCGGGGCTTGTCCATGGTAAACTAACAACATTAAAATAATGGAAACACCTGTAAATAAAATTGAATAAATTTTTAAAGGCTCTTTGTAAGCCTCAAAATATAATAACAGTATTTTTTGTAAATAGCAATATATATATATTGTGTGCTCGCTTTGTTAAAGTTCTGTAATTCTTGGATTTTTTTCAAAAGCGTAAAACACCAGACATCTCATTTTCAAAGAAGCCAAAGTGTAGGATCCCGTCTAGGGGGAGCAATTTTGAAACATCCCACCTTTTAGGCGTTTCTGGAGGTACGATGTCTAAAGTTATGACAGCGTGCACACATCGCGGTAAGACAAGTTTGGCAAAGCGAAATAGTGGTCCGAAAAGGAAGCTCATTGAAAGAGATGGATGGTTATTGTTTAAAATTGTAATGTCTAAAAGTCGGACAATTGTAGCAAAAGTGACACAGAGCTCAATTACCATCAGGATTACCCAGTATCAATGGTTACAGTTGGAAGGCACCTTCATAAACAAAACATTTATGGGGGATGAACAATGGTGAAGCCTTTTGTCGCAGATGTTAATTGTAAGAATCACCTACTGTGGTATCATACTCACAAAACCTAGTCGATTGATAAGTAGAAGAAAATAATGTGATCTGACGAATTGGTTAGTTGCTTTAAAACAGGACGTTAATATAACGAAATCAAACCAAAAGCTAACTAGATATTTAAATTGATTTGCTGATTTCACTAGTTTATTGAATTTATACAAAGAGCAATTAATTGTTTAAATAAACAACCAAAATTGTTGGTTACGATTTCAGTAGAAGTTTATCTATATCGTGTGACTAAATAACTGCACTATATTTTTAAACCTTAAGAAGGCTCATAGCCTTTTAATGGTGCTGTGAAAGGTTGAAAATTAAACCACCATGAAAAGGATTTTAAAAATATATTGGTAAAAATAGAACGTATATTTTTATTTCAGAATCGTCATACTGTGATTTGTGCCATTGTGATATAATTTAATTCGTAAAGCAGTCATTTGATATGTTTTAATAAATTTTTTCCAATTTTTTTGAAAAAACAATTTAAACGAATTAAAAAAAATATTTTTGCTAAATTATGTGTTGTTATTAAGAACACAAATATTGATTTGGTAAAAAAAGTAGGACTAAGACCATTTATTTTTATATCTTATTTGCCTTGATTTGTGACAACATTATAGGAAGCTAAAGAGGAAATTATTCAAAAATCCATGGTTTAGTACCTTTACAACTATTTAGAAAGTAGAAAAATTAGTTTGCCTTGTAAGCGCTTTGATACTAAAGTATTAATCACATACCAGCTAGTAATCTCCAAACAATAATCCAAGATAACAATCTAAAAGGTTGTTTACCAACAAATAAGTCTGATTCCACCAATTTCTTATGGTCAGTACAAAAATTCGCCAATTGAACTCGTTTAATATACAAGTACTAATATTTTTAATCTAAAAAATTAAATTGTATTTGCATCAATTTGGTTTAGTTATTCTAGTATCTCGTTGTAAAGCATCTCTAGGGATATTTTGGGATGGATCTCGTAATTTTGAACCCCTCTCCACATCACACCAGTGGGAGCACATTCGGTTCAGACGAACTTAAAGTGCAACAGATACTCTTACACGACGGTTCTTTGGTGGAATCGTGTTTCGAAACTGAAACCTTACGGCTAGCGAGCCGAGACCTTGCTCCAGGTTACAGCGGCTTACAACTGTCCATTAGCAAAGCTCAACTCTATTTACTTGTATTTGTGACTTGATATGCATGCACCAACTGAATCTCGATGCGATATTGTTTTAATAATACTTTTTTGTTGTTACTAATGGCACTTGCAATTAGACAAGCTATCTGACTGCGTCAGCGATTTTAAGCCGTTATTGCGTCTCTAGTTTCAAGCAGCGCCAACTAGAGCAAATAGTACGTCTTAGCTAGAAACTCATCACATTCGCTTGCAAAGTCCTTTTTTACAGGAGGTCACATTGATGCAACTCACAGACAGAACACAGAAGAACAACCATGTTCTGACCGGGACTTGAAATCGGGACGCCCAGATCACGAGGAAGACGACGCTACCTCTGTGCCAAGATGCCGTCAATAATAATTTAATGCCATGATTCAAGCATATGATTCGGAACATCTGTCTAATTAAATATCGCTACCATCTGCTTTCAATTAGTTTTTAATAGTTGTAAAGAAAAGAGTTATTTAATTATAAGTTAGTTGTGAATCAAAGGTGATTCACGCTGTAGTTCTCATGCCAATAAGAGAATCATTTAACAACACCATTATCTGTTGGTTGCCAACCCAAATTGCTTACAATGGGAATGAAAGCCTCAAGAATGGGGAAGAAAATCTCAAATGAGAAGAAAGCGTCAAGAAACTAAAATCTTTCACTAAAGGTCACGCAAAGGAATCAAAGTGGTACAAGAAAATGCTTCTAATCCGTTTTATATGAGATTTCCTGCTTCCAAACTTTCCAGAAGAGTTTGCAAAAAATATTAATCTAGTATAAAAGAGGACTTGGAATGTTTCTTCCAGAAGATTCAAAAACCGATGAACACTAAAAAAAATATTTGGCAAGAATTCCTCCTATCTGGCCTGATGGAAGGCTATTATCTTCCATTTTCTCCATTGATGCAAACGCATTTGTTTATGAATACTTCTACAAAACACGGGGAAGAAAAAGCGATGCCAGCAAAAACATCTGCCACCGAAATTAAACGGCTTTTAAGGTCGAAAATTTCCAATCACTGCCTCTCTTTGTTCTCCAACAGAACATTCTTCAGAGGGCAAATCACCATTACTGATTCAGCTCAGCTCAACTGTAATTCGACTCTTCTTCTTTTCAATTATGCCTTGATTTATTTTTTTCCTTCTTCTTCCTCTAATTTTTTTTTGCCCTTCTTGGTCTCTTTTTAAGTAATTAAGAGTTCTTTTGTATGTGTTTGGTGGAAGAAGTATATCAAAAACCTGAATGTTAATTAAGATTTAAAACCAATCTCGTGTTCAGGAGCGTTCTCGCATAGTTTTCTTTTGTGAGATGAATCGACGATTAACAATGGGACAACAGAGGGAAGAGGGACGACCTGGCAACTGAAGGATGCGGCGAACAATGGGGTGGAAGAGGAGTATAATGAATGCAAGAAAGAAAGATGCGCGTGCCTTTGATGTCAAAAGGGGAACCTCAGAATGAACAGAGAGATAGAGAGGGGAAAAAAGAGGCAGGTGGTCATCTGAAATATTCGGTTATATTCATCGGAGGGGGGGAATCCATTGTATTCTTCGACATCTTTGATTCGTTGATAGAATCGCATATGGACGATTTCGATGAAAGAAAATCAAAGATAGAAATTGTTCTATTAGTTATTTTTAGGTTGTTTGCATGTTAAAAGGACAAAGAATTTGGTGTTTCTAGCTCCATTTCTTATCATAATATAGCGAGTAATAGGTGCCTGTGCAACGGGATTTTTTTCAAGTATTTTTTATTAATATTATTTTATTGATGAAAAATATCAACAATTCAATTAGAATAATTACTTGATTCTGAGCCACCGTCCTTACATAGGGGTAGACCCTGAGAGAAGAGTGTCTTGAGTTTAAGTCCCGGTTCGGGTATGGTTGTTTTTCTGTATTCTATATGTAAAGTGTATGAATGTATCTCCTTTGTAAGCCGGGTCTATGCAAGCGACTTTGATGAGTATGTAGCTAAGTCGTATTCTTGGCCCTAGTTGGCGCATCTTCAAAATAAGAGACGCTCCTTTCAGCTTCAAACTCGCTGAGGCCTCGGCGAAGTATGTCCAAGGCAAATGTCACTAATATAAACGACAACAACATGACTCTGAAAGAACAATCCCTTGTTGTATTTGGTTAAACTTTTAATTGATTTCCACACTGCAGATGTTAAATCTGTGTACTGAATTTCATTTATCTTACTTTCTTCGTTTTATAGTGATTGAGTCAGTTTAAATTCGGAAAACCAGACAGACACACTTCCTCTGAATATATTTTACCAAAGCATTTTTAGCTGTCTTTGTTATAGACAGACATGTGCAAAAATGTATTTTTCGAAGACAGAGAGGTCTAAAATGTGAAGATTCATCAATTTTTCGAGTTTGAATTTTTTGATGATTGCAATACCCTATCTGTCTAAAGGTATTAAAGGCTCTTTAAAAATTCAAATCAAATGATAATTCAGTTAAAGGTCTGGTGGATGGTAATATTTTGTAACACTTGGTTAAAATCCGTATTGGCATCAAAACTAATGAACTGGCTGATCAAGTCAGAGCCCAACAAATGCTGGTACATACGGGGTGGTTGTCCCTGATCTCTACATCAAAGGGATAGACTAAATCGAATAGTAAATTTATTTCACGTTTCCTTCTTTAATGAACTTAGTTTAAATACCAGTACAGTGTAAAATCCGTCAGTTTTATGTTAGTTTCTTCATTAATCTATCGTATCGTTAAGTATCGTTGAGAAGAGGGAGTCCCAAAGAATTTTTTCCCTCGTGCCCCAATTAGGTTAAGTTGGGCCCTCTATTAAAAAATAGATGTATTGATAATAAATATTTAGCTGAATTAACTACAAACCATGGAGTTTGAATAAATTATCTTAGACGAATCAACCCGGAAAACTGTTGTTGTGGATGTAGTAGTGGTTGTGTTGTAACTTAAGACCCACCCCCCGCTAATACAGCAGCAGATTTAAGACGAAAGGAACGTCTCTTATTTTTGAAGCAGCGCCAACTAGAGCCAAGAGTTCGACTTAGCTACAAACTCACCACATTTGCTTGCACAGACCCTTTTTTTATAGAGGACCACATTCACACATATAACACCGAAGAATAACCATTCCCAAACCGAGACTGGAATCCGGGACTTCCAGAACACGAAGAAGGTGGGCTACCTCTGTGCCAGAAAGTTGGCAGTAGTGGTTGTAAATTTTCTTATGACATTATGAGCCACATTTTTCATTGCCCTTTTTTTATTTATCAATTGCAATAATTTATTAAACTTCAACGAAATATTTCCCAAATAACCTTTGGTAAAGTTTTTTTTTTGTAATTACATTTAAAGGATAGGGTTATGGTATAATATCACGTAGATTCTAATAGCTGTGAATGGCTAGAAGTGACCCAAATAATTGCTAAAGTTATTCAGACTTCATCCACGCTTTCTTTTACGCTTCTCACTTTCATTTTTGCATTGATTTTTTTTCTTTAACTTTCTTTAGCTGCCTTTCCCCCTCGAGCACATGTGTATGAAAGTTTTATTGAATGGCTAGTCCTTTAACAGCAGTTTAAATTATATTCTTAAAAAACTAATTATGAGCACTTTACCAGTGCAGCGCCACCTTCCGTCCATATCTAATCATCATTGTCGATAGGGCTATACGAAAAAAAGGGGAAATTATTGCTTGAATGATAGTATTTTTCTACGAATTATTAGCATAATAGGTTTTTAAAACTAAACACCTGCACAGAGCAGACGTTATTGATTCAATTAATCATAAAATTTAATAAAAAATTCTTCTTCTCATTACTTATAATAATATTATTCTCATGAATTATATTTTTCATGAGAGAATTATCATAGTTAAATATGAAAGAATCCACTGAAGGAAAAAAAACAGATTTTAAATATTTTTTCTCGGAAAGTTTTGATGAGATTTTGAATATTGAAATAGTATTCGAATTTTTTTATGTAATTATTTGAAGAACATTCTGGAATACAAGACACGTTATTTAGTTTTATTATAACCAATTCCTGTTAGTTATATTATCATCTGTTCCAAAATAACAATACTAATATTATATTAAGGAAACCTCTTTTTTTGAAACTCCTAGTCCTCTTTTTTAAACTTTCATACCAGAAAGTACTAGGTACTGGAAGGGTGCATTGTTAAAAAAAACGATATATGTGTGGAAATAGAACATATGCTGTTTCAAACATGTTAAATTAACCGAACTAAATCAGAAAATGATAGATCATAAAAAAATCTGATGCAACATTAAACAACACACAGGAGAGCTCGACATCAAGTACGCGGCGAAAAATATAAAATCTGAAATCTTCTGAAAAAATTCTTTAAAAAAATATTTTGAAAAGGTGGAAACTTTTTCGCCATTCTCTTTTAAAAACAAGTGATGAGCCTTTACTGCAGGAGGACACTTGATTGGTTCGTTTATCCTTATTTAAATCCTTTCAACAACAAGCTCACTATCATTCCTTCCTGATGTCAATTTTCAATAATTTATTATCCTTAATTCAGCTCCGGATACTTTTACCCAGTTGTCCTCAACCCGCGCGCAGTTAATTAATGAACCGAATATCCGACAGTCGACAGTCTTCAGTTGCAATGGCTTTCTCTCCGGAGGAAAGTCAAGAAAATAATCAGATTTCAGTTACTAATTGCTTAAAGCAATTTTTCTGTAAACATTTCCTCTGTCCACATGAAAAAGGGCTTTCATTCTATGAATAAATCTATTGGTCAACACTTTTGTCTTTTGATGGTATGATTCGGTGTGGGATCACGCAAATACTGAATTTAAGGAGCATTTAAACATCTGCAAAAGTTTGGAACTAGACATGACTAGAACATTAAAGATTGAAATCATACACTCCCGTTGGAAAATTATTAAATGGTTTTCATGTGTTATAAGGAACTGTAAGTGTAGAAGATAAATAAATAATGCTAGCCTACTAATTCTTTTCTCTTCCATGCATTCTTAAATAAAAATTACTTCAACCTTTTTTTCTTTCTTCTATACATAGTATAGAAAGAGGTTAGTAATTAGCAAAAACAAAACCCTCCTTGAACTCGATATTTTAACGAATTTCTAAATTTTAGACTTTTACATCTCCCCGAATGCGAAAAAACACATTTTGAAAAACGACCGTGCATTATATTTGTTGGCCTCTGACAAAGATAATTTAAAATAACCTTCATAGACTGTTCAAATTCCGTATGCAGCTTTTATGCCCTCTGTATAGATTTCTATCAAATTTTGAGAAAGATTACTCTAAAGAAGTCTGTACTGCGGTTTGAATAAAATTTAGCAATGTAAATACAAAACGCAGAAATTCAGAAAGAGAAAATTCGAATTAAAAAATATATTCTTGACACCTGTCAAATTTTGGACCAAATCCAGCGGAGGATTCATCCTTTGTCTGTCTGTACTTTCAAAAACATGCAAAAGTCCTTATATCTCAGACCAATCACTGAAATGTATCAAATTTGGTGCACGATTATTTTGAGATACGTAATTACTTTTAAGGTACATGCTTGCTTTGGTACATGCTACTACAAGCGTAGTTTTGTGTCAAATTTTAGTTTCAGTCGGTTGGGAAATACACATCGAAAATAAAAATTTGATTTTGGGGTACTATTCATCTTATACCAAGAATTAACCGCCAAATAACTAACCTAGTATGACGTGATAGATTCAGTAAAAATCCTTAATATTTCGTAATTATTGTACACCACCAATGTCACGTA
The DNA here is from genome assembly GCA_026289955.1 of Argiope argentata. Taxonomy (NCBI): domain Eukaryota; kingdom Metazoa; phylum Arthropoda; class Arachnida; order Araneae; family Araneidae; genus Argiope; species Argiope argentata. The sequence goes on along the minus strand of JAOUZG010002851.1, from coordinate 5,193,712 downwards.
AAGCATTCTCTGACACAACATCTTTATCAGAGCATATGCGAGAAAGACTTGGAGAAAACTTTGTGTTTTCTTCGAATGTTTTCTCCATTTTCTCCAAATGTTTTCTCCCGATGTTCGTTTTTGTAGCGCGGTGTGGTAAGTCTGAGTGTCACCTCTCTCTTTCTTGGAGTAAAGGTCTTATCACTTTCTTCTTCTCTTATAAAATTTTAGATCCGCAATTATGAAGTAAAGTTATATAAATTTTCAGCCTTTTAGCTTCTTGCATTTTTTTTTCTTTGGCGTTTCCACCCTTGTTTCTTTGCATTCCGATTCATGCAAATAAGATAGAAATTAATTCCATTCACATAACTGCTCCGTAATTTGGCACGAACCTGCAAATTTGAGGCTAATATGTGTGACTTAATTTTATTTGTTTTGAATCCTGCGTTTTTAAGCCATTTTGCTTTCAGGAAAGAGCAAATTTACTTATTGTTAATTTCCTGCAAAATTAGATTTACGCCCGTTATTTGAATGAGGTAGTGACTTAAAAATTTTCCTTCTTCTTCTTATTCTGTTTTTCGATTATCATACCGGATAGGAAAAAATCCATTAAAAATTCATAAAATTAATCAAAATAAAAAACAGTTTGTAGATTTAGTATTGATAAGTCACAAAAGTATGTTAGTAAAAAAATTAATAATAAAATAGCCAATAGGTGGCATTTCACACTTAAGTTAAAGAATAGACGCGCAAATAACATAAATGATGTTATCAAATCATTTATTATTACAATGTGTGTTCAGCATATCTAGAAACACAAGTGATTACCCATTGCTGGCCCACCTAGCAAATGCTTCTTTCTTTACAGTATCCGATGCTAAAAATTCACGGCAAGACTGTAATTTGCATGGGTACTGATTTAAAATTCCATGAACAATGTTGCATATCGAGGTTGGTGGTAATTCCAAGAATTTGTCAGCTTCAGTAGCACTGCTTATCCCTGCCGTGGCTTTGGAAGCTAATGTTTCCATTTTAGCTGCAACGCGTTCCGAACATGTTTGCTTTAGAATTGGTCACCTGGACCTGATACTATCTTCTAACGATCCAGTTTCTTCAAATCGCTGAACAAGTTTTATGAAGCCTGCCACTTTCAAGGTTCCTTTAACATTTTTCTGATGTTGGAAGCAGTCGCTGATTGTTGGTTCATGTAAAACAACTTCACCAACAAAGCTTTATCTTTTCCCCATCACATCCTTGCTTACTTGCATAGCATGCAACGAAGAATAGATTCCGGATCAAGAGCTTAGATATTTATAATCTCCTATTTATTTGCATATTTACAACTAAGTCGCCACCTATTTGCTGTTTTTTAAATAAATTTTTTTCTCACCTAAAAAAAGGTCATGTAACCAATCAGTGGTAAATCTGTAAACCATTTTTTATTTTTGCTTAATTTTAAGGTTAAAAATCTTATAAGTTTTCACGGATGCTTTGCACACCCGGTATTTACATATTCATCAACTAATAGATAGATGTGTTTCTGAAAATATATTTATCAGTAGCATCAAAATAAAAAATTGCGGAAAGTCATTGAAAGCTTAGATTGTTGTTAAAAGTAACATTGTTAACATTACAGAATTGTTAAAAGTAACATTAAAGTTTCTTTTATATATGAGAATAAAAAAAACTAAAAGTATAAATGCAATCCTAATAATGTACTAACTAATGTAAATAAAGATAACGTAGCACTATAAAATTGGAAAATAATGTAGTACTATAACATAGGGAAAGATAGTGTCGTTATTGTAATTTAAAAAATAAACTAATGAGATAATATAATGAAAAGTAAAATAAAGAGTGTAGAGAAAAATAATGTAAAATAAGGCAATTTAGAGTACTGTAAAGTAAAAAAAAATGAATGTACTGCTATGTAAGTAAAGTAATCTAGTATTATACTATTACTAACCTGTAATTTTACTTCTTAACATAAGCTGCTGTGTCTACTGTGAAAGCAACGTCGTATTCTGTGTGGATTAACAGTAGTGGGGTAGTGAATCAGCAGCTAAAGAAAATAGGTAGCGGGAACTTCAGCCGTTTGGAGAAACCGTAGAGCGAATCTTCGAGAATTTCCTCTGATCCTGGATTCTGTCAGGTCGCTTTGTATGTTGTAGTCGATTACTACTTGTGAGCCACTGTCTGCTATAGTGTGGTACTGTGTGCTGTCCTGAGTCCTTTTCGGCTATATACAGTTGTCGTCTGTGTTTTCTTATCAAATAAACCCTCGTTGTTTTTTTTATCGAGACGGCTGCTTTCACCCCATGCACTCACTACAAGCGAACCCGGGGATCCGTAACAAAACTTTAAAGAAAATTAATGTATTATTTTAGTGTGAAGTAGAGTATTACTGTAATCGAAAGATAAGTAAAGGAATTGAATTTTAAAGAATAGCAAATTAGTTCTGTAGAGTAAGGAGAAATAATACTGTACTCAAATACAAGAACAGTTCATTTTAAAATATAATTTTTTTAAAATTCTGGCCATTTAGTTTTATAAAATAGATACGGTCGTGATTTTTTCGTAAATCACTAACTTGATAGATATTTATATATTGTGGTTGCTAAGAGCATTTTCTTCTTTGTAACCTATCTATGGTATGCATTCAGGATTAAATATGTATCAACTTGGTCCCAATGAAAAAAGGAAATAAAATTGATATCAAACACTTTTAAAGAAGACGTAATTTGAAATGTGAGGCAGTAGAAGATAAAAATAAAAACTTTGTGTCTGAAGAATCGATACGCACTGTCTTTCTTCGAAGACAATTCGAGGAAGGGCACTCGAAGGCTGGTGAATTCCTAATTACTCCACTTCAACAACACTCCCTCTTCCCACCCCGACCCCTCTCCGCTTTCTGAAGCGAATCCCAAATAGTTCGTTATCCTTAATTCAGAGGCCGATACATTATCGAGGTGTCCGCGACTGGGAGGTTGTTAATTGATGTGGGAAATATCCGGCGATTGGCAATCTGTGTAATTGAAACGGCTCTCACTCCAGAGACAGGGCCGGAAAATAACGGGGTCTCGGCCGCTAATTATTTGGAAAGGATTTGCTGGGAAAAAGACTTTAACTTGCGTGTTTCTTGAGAGATGAGTTTTTCCCCCAACAAATCCACTAGCTGAGTCAGCCGCAGATGTGCACGCTTCCCGATGGATTTAGACATTGGATACTTTTAGAGGAAACGGTTACAGTGGTATTTGCTTTATTTGAAGCCAATAGACGTACAAAAAATCAATTTCTTTAAAAATTCTAACAAGGAAAAACCAAATCTAAAAATGTAGGAATTTTAATGTCACGAAGTAGATAAGCTGCTAAAAGTATAGACTAAAAAACATGATTTTTTAAAAAACCTGTTCTATTAAGCTTTTGAAAAACAGAACAAAGTTACATAACTTCTTTACTGAGTAAATAGCAAACAGCTGCAAGTTTCTATGATTGGGCAAATATTGTTAGCGAAAATATATATCAATACTTTGAAATTACAGATAAGGAATAGTGTAACAGTTTCTGATAACAATATTTTTTAAAAAAAATATCAAACATTAAAAAATTAGCATGTGAGGACATTACTTTCTTAAAACATTGTTTATGGTAATTAATTTAAACCATTAAACTGTTTAAACTGGCTTGAGACAATTACGTGACTGTCAGATTAAACGTGCTTCAATATTTACAAAAAACACGTACAAGTTTTTTTAAAATTTTAAATTTGGGTGAACTCCAAGACCTTTTCTTGATGTTAGAATTTATTTTGACAAAAATCCGTTTTGTACTGGATTTGAATATTCAAGGGACAATTATACTGCCCAATTTTTAATTTTTAGAAAATGATGTTTTTGTTTTTATTTCAAAAACTTCTGAGCTCCAAAATTGTTTTGCTAGCTAGAAAATCGAAAAGTGAACGTTAAAAAATTATATTATTATAATCATGATAACACACACACTTCGATACTTCTCTCAGCAGTTTCGCGATGATTCCCGTTTTCTTCTTTGTGCTTCCCAGGGCTTTAACTTTTCACGACCATGCCCTTTATATTCTGCCTTCGTATCTTGAGGCGTCAGAAACTCCATATGCGAATCTGCAGAATTTTTAGAATCCGAAATCAGCGAATAAATACAATAAACCATATTGAGTTAAATCTTCGAATCATTCTTTCACAAGACTCAATGAAGACATGATTCTCGATCGGGATCAAATGAAAATCAAGAGTATTCAAATCTTATAGAATAATAATTGTAGAATTGAGATCATAAGTTTATTTATTTAAATCCCGCATCTTTTACTTATTTTATTTACATGCATGGAGATGTAATAACAACAGGTGGTCAAGTTCTTGACGGCATTTCATTCAAAATTTTATACAAATATGTATGTAAGATTTGAGAAGATTTCCAACCTATTCGATATATATATAACTTCTTAATCTTATTTACATCTGATAAAAATTTACAATTTGATGTTAAAACTACATATCACATTTCATCCATCTAATTCAAAGCTATCAAAAATTTCAGTATTGTACTTTTTGAACTGAGCGAGATTTTAAACACTGTTTCAATTTTGGTGATCGAATTTTTTTTACCGTTACAATGATTTGTTTCCATATTCGGGAAAGTAAAGGCATCTAGCTTTAAACTAAAAAAATGGTACTTTAAATTGGTTTTCAATATTTGACAGCTTTTATACGTAATAAATAAATGCGATTAATAAAATAATCATAATTAAAAACTTTAATCGTTTTAATAAATAAATAAGTTATTTTATGTAAGGAAAAATTCAAACAATTATGAATACAATAGTTGCACATTAAATCTTAAGTAATACAACTGAAATCTGTTTAAAAAAAGATCTATTTTTTAAACGCTTCTTTAATTTAAATCAGTGCTCAAGTGAATGAAATATCTTAAAGGTACCCTTATGATCATTGAGAACATAAAATATCTACACAATTAATTAACAGAAATAATTTAGAAATGTTTTAAATCGTTTGCAGTCTTTCGTGCGGAATTCGAATAAAGCAAAATAATTTTTTTCTTTGGATGATATTCCGCCCTTTTACTCCAGGGACAATAAAGAAAATGCTCGGATTAACCTGATTTCACTTCATTTGAATTCGATCTTTATCTTTATTCGAAAATCGTTATTTTCAAAAGATACGGTTAAAAAATTAATTAATTCTTTCATTATCAATTTTTTAGAGGAATAAAAATTGTTATTTTTATTTTTTTATTCTTTTTTAAAGTCAACTATCCGGTAAACTGAAAAAAGAAATAATTTATTCAGCTGAATTTTTCTCCCTTAGGATTTTAAAACTTTTTGTAAAACCAATTTCATCTTAGTGAAAAATGAACTTACCGCTGTGTGTTAATATCCTTTAAAAAGTTAAAACAGTTTGTTGCATTTGTATACTATTTTTTTCTTGAAGTAAATAATTATACGTTGATCAAGAATTCATTATTACTTAGTTTTAAATTCTCTTGTTCACGTTTAAATAGGCGAAACTTTGTAGTGATTTTTCATTCAGTTCTTAATATTTATACTGACTTTCTAACTGAGGTCTAAAATGTTTCATTTATATATTTTGTATGACAATATATTATTTTAATAAGTACAGAATCGGGACTCATCTGACCACGCCACGGTTTTCCACTGGTCTAGGGACCAGTCGATATGCCCACGAGCCCAGGAGAGTCGCTGCAGGCGATGTCGTGCTGTCAGTTAAGGCACTCGAGTCGGTCTTCTGCTGTCATAGCCCAAGGAAGACAAATTTCGCAGTACAGTTCTATCGGACACGTCCCTCGTACGTCCCACATTGATTCCTGCAGTTATTTGACGAATTGTAGCGTGTCTATTAACATTGACCATTCTGCACAGACGTCGGCGGTCTCGGTCGTTAAGTGCTGGTGGTCGCCCACTGCGCTGTCCATGATGGGATGGGATGCCTGAAATTTCATACTCTCGGCACACTCTTGATACTGTGGATCTCAGAATGTTGAATTCACTAACGATATCCTCAATGGAATGACCCATGCGTCAAGCTCCAACTAACGTTCCATGTTCAAAGTCTGTTAATTCTCGTCGTGACGCCATAAATCACGAAAAACCTGTTCACATGAATAACTGAACACAAATGAAAGGTTTTGAAAACGAACTGCGCATTTATACTTTTTCGCTGCGATACTAATGCCCTCTGTATATTTGCATATTGCCATCCCATGACTTTTGTCACTTCAGTGTATATATATATATATATATATATATATATATATATATATATATATGAGCTATTAGTAGGAATTGAATTAATTGATAATTAAAGTTTTAAAAAGTCAAAAATAATTAATTAAAAAGTCTGCTTTAAATTTATATTGCAAGTTTTCTTCTTAAGTCAGCAAACAAGCCATATCAATTTACTCAAAAATAGAGTTGTGAAGCAAAGATAGAAAAATCAATGTTTGTGAACAAAACTTTAAGAGTTAGAAATAAGAAAAAACCAAAAAGATTCTGCACAACCACAATATTATTCTCCGACATTCTTGTAGAGTCAAAGGAAAAAGTTCAAGAATCCCAGCTTTCAGTGATAAAATTCTGGCAAATATTTGATCACCGGATAAAAAAAAAGACAGTTTATATTAGAGGAAAATCGAAACAAAAAGCTTTCGTAGGCTCATAAAACTTTGGTTAATCAGACTCTAAAACTTTTGCCATGGGTGATAAAAATTCAAAAGATTTTGATTTCCGTGAGAAAGTGAGGGAAAACTCTTCTTCTAAGTAAGAGAAAATTCTGCGAGGCTCTCTCTTGTTTTTAAATCACTGACTTCATCTGCAGGCTTGTCTGGGACAAGTGTCATTAGAAGCAACAGCAACATCAATGGCCTGTTCAATTGATGTTGCTGTTTTTGACCTACATGCAATCATCAATTGCAATTGTTAGACATCAACAAAAGCTAAATAAAGTCCTGGATTAGAAAGGGATAATAAAGGGTGTCCCAAAATTAATGCAAGAGTTGAATTTGTTACAATTCGCACAGTAAAGGGTCGGAAACCCTATAAAAACCATTTGACAGATGTTAATCTAAAGTTAATAAAAATGGAATACCACTCGACAAAACAACGTGTTTCCTTTCTTGAATTTTATTTAAATTCCTATAAAAATATGGCGATCTTCTTTCTAAAATTTGAGAACTGCCCCCCTAGATCGTGTGATTTAACAGCATTGGATTTCCATTTATGGCTTTATTTTAAGTTAAAGGTCTATGTCAACAAGCCTACAAACCAGCGTGCATTGAAGAAGTAAATCCAACGCTGCATCCCCGAAATTTGGGCACATTTATGCAAAATGGTCATAAATTTCTACGAAAGAGGGAATATTTGCTAGAAAATCCGTGTAGGCCATTTACCTTATGTCTTATTCGACATACTGTTGTCCTTTGTAATTCAATAAAAATAGAACAATAAAAAAACTGTTTTTTTATTTAATTCAAATCTTGCGTAAACACATTTTCTATCTTGTGACGTTCCGTTTTCACTAGCTCCAAGCCATCAACTGTTAAATGTTTTTTAATATAGTTGTCAACACTTTACTTCACAAACTGAGGCAAATTTAAATCTTGCGTTAACTTTGGAACACCCTTTGCATGCTTAAGATGGAAAATGTATCTTTTATCTCTGTGCAATCCACAGCAGTTAGCAAATAACATGAGTCCGTAAATTATAAAACTTATTATTTAGATGGTAAAAAATTGGACAAACATTCATTTCTCATGGAAAGTGATACGAATTTTCTCATCATAGCAAAAAATCGGACAGTTTTTGTCAAGCTTCTATATCACATGCAACATCCAAATTTTATCCAGGAATTGAACTCAAGATTTCAGGCATTGAAGCTGGAAATTTAAATTATTGGGCGAATCATCAAACAGCATTACACACATATTTGAGTTAAACTATACCAAGAAAAACAATACTCTAAGAGATAAACATGTTGCTATTTTTGTACAACCCTTTTCGAAGATCATTTCTTATTGAATCTTGAGTGAATTCTGTACTTTCCTGTAGGCCATTCTAAAAGTGAATTCAAAATGATTATCCCGAAAAAAACAATTATCTAAGATAAGCATGTTGCTATTTTAGTGCAATCTTTTTGGAAGAACCTTTCTTAAGGAAGCGTGAGTAAATCTTTTACCTTCCAATACGCCATTTCACTGAAGGTGTTCTCCATATTTTTTTTCCTGAAGCGAATCCAAAGTAGTTAATTATCCTTAATTCATCGACGGATACTTTATAGGGTTGTTCGCCACTTGGAGGCCGTTTATGGATGGAGGAGATATCCAACAGTTGGCAATCTGTGTAATTGAAATAGCTTTCACTTCGGAAAAAAGAAAGAAAAGAATGGGATCTTGGTTGCTAATTGCTTGAATCGGATTTGCCAGCGACTAGCCTTCGTTCTCTTTTGTGTATGCGTGTATTTCGTGAAAAGGCGGTTTATTCTCTTAGAAAAACAACTCAGGAATAGAATCGCTTTGGGTGGGTGGAATAGAAGTAGGATTTAGACAAAAGAATTTACTTATAATGACTCACTCAGTTCACACAATTATTAAAACAGATTTTCCCCAACATTATTTTTTAAATGTAAATATATTTTGTCTTTGTAAACAATAATAATTTTTCTTCTTTTCAAAATTTGATGAAAATATTACTCAATACATGGGAATACGGAATTAAAAAAAGTTCCATAAACACCGATAGATGGAGCTGTACAGTAAAAAAAATAGGCAGAGAAGACAAAAAATACACATTTGTTGTTGTTGTTGTTCAACAACATGGACAAGCTCGCTGTGGTAGTCAGAGAGTTAAGCCACCTAATCAGCAGTAGTAGCGCCAACTAGGGCCAAGAGTACGAATTTCGCTACTCACCCATCACATTCGCTTGCACTGGTCCTTTTTACAGGTAGAGGAGAGGACATTCGCACATTTTATAGATAGAACACAGATGATCAGCCATGTCGGAACCGGAACTTGAACCTGGGAATCCCAGATCATGGGGAAGACGCAATACCCCTATGCCAAGACACTGGCACACATTTGTAACACATTTTATTCGAACATAACAAACTTTCTTTACTAAAGGACTTGATCGATGCTGCAGCAACTGCTCAATGTGACTCTCTTCTTCAAGATGTAAAATCTGCATTCTTTGGATAAACTGTGTATCATGATTGGTTTATTGAGATGTTTTTCACATGCAGAGTTATACTTGCTTTCAAATTGATCAAGGTTACCAGATGTCTTCAATAAACAAGTTTTTTTAAGGATCCTCAGTGCCAAAACCTACAGGTATTAAAATATAGAGAACTAGACGGCCAGGTTGTTGGAAACACCCGACTAACTACTCAACCATTAGTGAAAGATTGCTAAAGAAACTGCTGTACACAAATTCTTATGTTGGTGGTCCTCCATCTTGCAATAAGATAATTGAATCAAGACATAACCAATGTTGCATTTGGAGCACAACAAAAATGTTTGAGCATGTTTTGATACCTCCTGGTCCTTACGGTGCATGTTACATGGCCTTTGAGAGCAGCCTCTTCCAAATAGGAAGAACCAAGAATAAATGTAACTGTGAATACACATCAAACTCAAATTCTGGGTGAGTGGAGGGGAACCTGTTCGAATGTACTAGAGCTTTCTGTATTCAACAAGTGGCTGTTATGGGTATTGACCTCTTAAATGGAAATGTACTTCAACTCTCCATATAATCTGTCATGGCCACGACTTATTCCCTTCAACTCTAACTAGAAATGTCAATGCAAATCTTTTCTTCACGCCTATAAGCAGTTACTATTTATAGACAGTTAAAAATAGGCCACTTTTCTCCATACGTCCCGCACTGTACTGCTGGGTAATATCCATGCGACAACGATATTTGAAGGAGACTATTTGTATCTTTGCCCTGGCTAAATTCTGACTTCTTCAGTTTTCTCGAATTGAGCGTCTTTTCTCTTGAGAGCCTGAACTTTACCTGCAAAGAGCGTTCTGGAAGTGTGACAGTCGTTGCTAAGAAGATAGATATTTTCTTAGTTTTTTCCCCTTTTATGCCAAGAGCTTTAGCTGCAAACCTAAGATTTATGCAAAATTGTGTGCTTTCAGTACAAAGTTACAACTACAATGATAGTTTATTTATTTATTTTACTTTTTAAAATTTTCATCTTAGCTTTTTTTATATCATTAATAGAAACTAATAAAGATAAATGCCATATTACTTGCGGTTTTTTTCTGAATATTTTTTGTATTTTCTGTGCATTTTTAATTGTTTGTACAGTGCCGTCTATCGTTTTTTTAATACTAATGTGGATGTGATGGGTTTTAATTCATTAGTCCACTCGTATTAGCTTAATGGTTTATTTATTGATTAGCAAAAAATGATTATGATGAGAATGATCTTGTGTCTGCTGTACGACGGAAGGGGGAGGGATGCAGTAGCTTCTGAGGGTATGGACCCTTGAGCAACCGAAGGCAGAAGTCTGACTTCTAGCTCATATGAAGATGGTACACACTTATCACATTCGCTTGCACAGCCCCTTTTTACAGGGGGGGAAGCATTCTCAATCCTCAGAGATAGAACACAGACAACCATTCCCTAATCGGGACTCGAAAATAGCACGCTCAGATCACGAGGAAAACGCGCTTCCTCTATGCCAGGACGCCGGCTGGATTATTATGAGGATTTTTACAAGTGATAGTCCGATGAGAAAGAAAGAATTTATATAACATGAAGGTGGACAGTTGATGTCGTTCTAAGGATCAAAAGATCCCACCAGCGCGTGGTATATTGGGCATTTACAGATGAATTATTCAAAGTGGGAATTAAGGTTTAGGCCTTTTTTAGAGGATTCTGTCTTTTCGATTTCCTGTCACACCCTTCTCGGCAACGTCCGTCTCACCCCTCTCTTTCTTGAACTCTACCTTCTGACTGCTGGCCTCTCGTGGTATTAATTTACTACTCCACTTTTTTCAGCGTGATCTATTTTCCTATGTCTTGAATAATATTTTGGACAATGAATGTAGAACTATTACTTTCGAACAGGAAACAAATGCAAGAAAATTTCTTTTCAAATTCCTACAACCAATCTCAAATATTAAAACTAAGGTTCTTGCCTAAAATGATATTGCATTGCATTTTTTATCAGCCAGTTTTGTTTTTATGAATCTAATTTTATTTTTCTAAAGCATTATTTTTTATCATACGAGAACATGATGTTGTTTTGGTTAGGAGGTTTTGATGACTCCGAAATTTACTGGCAAAAATATTTTTACCTGTTTTTACCATTGCTGCATTATTATTACGCATGCTTCTTTGATAGCAGATGCGCTTTTAAAAGTTGACACGCTTTTTACTAGCATTGCATTATTATTCATAACTACATTTCTTTGACAGCAGAGGCGTTTATAAAAGCCTTAAGAAGAACTATGGCACCATAGTTCATCTTATAGTCCTCATCGTCTTATAGACATCATCATGTATGATGATGTCTGTATCTTAATTCATGACATAATGTTATTTCATCTCAAAATCGGTCAAGCTTCAAAACTTCGTCAAATAGAAAAATTAAAAAGGAAAAAAAAACAGATGCTATTTCAAAAATAGTCTATTTTTAAGTTGAAGGACATATAAAACATAAAAATTCAGACACCTAAGGTTCATGGTCGAATATGATGGTAATTAAAGTAATTTATTATCTTCGGATTTCGCGTACAAGACACGAAAAAATATTCAGTTATTACGTTTGGAATTTATCTTGAATGAAAATGTAATGGAGTTCAAAATTTTTCTTTAATATGGTATTAAAGGTTTTTACTATTTGTCACTGCATCTTAACTAATGACATCGTGCTTTTTCAAACATGCAAGGCACGAAAAAATATACTCCATTATTATGTTTGGAGTTTAGTTTTGATTAAAACGAAATGGAGCTCATAATTTTGTCCTATGTTATTAAAGGTCAATGCCAATTGTCACTGTATCTTAACTAATGACAGTTTTCAAAGTAATGTTATACCTAGTATGCTTTATACGTTGCATGTGGTAATCAAATGAAACCCCAGTCGGATAACTGAAACAGAAACTCTTGTGGAAGCTCTTAGCTGCAACCGAGTGCAGGTGTCCTCGGAATTCCCTTTTCCTGTAACCATATGCGACAGAAATTTCTCACTTTATTAGCGGAAGCATAGGGGTGGGCCAACCCTCTCACGGGCCGATCGATCTCGGAAGGATCCGAGGAGTGTCCACCCACGCACATCTGTCGTCCCCTCACACAGGTGGTCGGCAACCAATGGGAGCGCGGTTACCTGGGCGACCCCTCTTTTTCCCAGGGTCTGCCACGAGCTGATTCTTTATCGCCCTTCGAAATGCCACTCAGGGTTGTTTCGGACAACGGAAACAGACAGAGGGATTCCCGGAGCCAGCCAAAGAGCCTGGAAACGATAAAAACAAAGAATAGATTTGGAACGGGAACATTTAAAGTTTTCAGAGTGCAGGTAACTCCTGAAACATTTACTCGCTTTTGATGAAATTTAATCCATTCTGGAAAAAAGTATAAAAGTGCATTGGAAGTCTCTCCTAAAAGTGCACTGAGTGCTTTCCACCAAATTTTTTAAGAAAAGTATAATACCCCTCCCCCATCCTTCCATCTTCAGCAGAGAAGTCGGGAACATTGGCAAAGCCATGGAGGGCACTAAGAATCTTATATTTTTATTATATCAGAACATGATGTTATTTTTGGGATGAGGCTTTTGGTGTCAACAAAACTCCGTAGGCAAAAAATAAAAATTTTATTATCTGCACGAGCATCTCAAAAAATTCATCTTTTAATAACGCGTAGCCATTGCATTTACAAAAGCTCTGATTTAAAAAAAATAATGTCTACAGCAAATGAAACCTTGAAAAATGTCCTTTTGGACACGCGTTTATATGAAATGAAATAAATAGGAAATGAGATATTTTTTAAAACAGTCAATACCAGACAAATTTTTTTTAATCGTTTGCTATACTAAAGTGACTCATTCAATGAAACGATTAAAATGAATAGAAATATAATTTAACTCGCACGAGCACGTGGTGCTTGGCCGTTCAAGAAATGATGTTCTGAAAGGATGCATTGAAAAATGCACGGCAGATTTCATTTTAATCGGTTTTTTATTTTCAGAATTTCATACAGTAGCATTTTGTGATTTGTTACATCCGGAAGAAAACCGAATAATCAATTTGGATGTTTTTCTGCGCCAACTAAAACTAAAATTTCGTACATATCGTCAATTTTAGTAACAAGATTGTTTACAAAATTGTCACCATCTGAGTTGCTGCATTTTTGAGTTATTTTATTTACATAAAATCCATCGGTGCTTACCTCTATGATAGAGGGACTTCAAAATTTGAAACAGAGTTGTACTTAAACTTTAAATCTGGGATTTTGGACTTTAAATCTTTGTGCAAGTTCGAATAAATCTATCTCATTGAGTTTTGTTGACATCGGGCTCTCTGGAATATTCCGGTCGACAGAATAGGAAATGTCATGCAAATGAATTTCGTTCGTTTGATAAAAATCTTTTTAAAAAATCTTGTCTTCAAGCGTTCAAACAACTCCAAGTGTATTCGAGTTATTTAATTCCCATACAGAACAGTTGGAATTTCATGATTGTAGTTTTTGAAGTCGGGCAAATCGTTAAAACTGCATATTTTCATAATTACAATACTATTTCTTTGTATATGAGAAAATAAAGAACCAGGACTGCTTATTAAACATTTTTATAAATCACAGAGCTATTTTTATTTTCTTGTACACAAACAGAGAATGTAATTGAAACCCAGGTTTAACAGTAGCTTCTTATTTTAGATTCCCTCATTTTTGGACTAATGTCTTTTCATCATTTAATCATTGAGGACAGTAATTCCACTGGTTCAGGAGATGAAGTTTTTAGTTAAAAATTGTAAAACGGTATCAGAATTTGAAGAAAGTTTGTGTGCTCCTCTATATATTGAGGAAAAGAAGTCTCTTAAAAATAGCATTAGATACGTGAAATCTTTCAATGTTATTTTTTATGGCACATGCCAAGCTCGCTGATTTAGTCAGTGATTTTTAGGCCGAGGAGACGTTTCTTGTTTTAAGTAGTGCCAAATAGGCCAAGAGTACGTCTCGGCTGCACATGCATCATATTCTCTGACTGTGCCTTTTTCTAGGGGGACACATTCACGCCTCTCATAGATAGAACAGATGAACAACCATGTCCAAATTGTGACTGGAACCCCAGACATCCATATTGCTATGAAGATGCGCTACCTCTGTGACAGGATGTCGGTACGTGAAATCTTTAGTTCATGAAATATTATAGTGCATCAAAAGAAGTTTTTTTCCTGTGAAACATTAACTCAGTCGATTTTTTTATTTTCCAATTTATGTTTTGTACCAAGAAAATGTTTTGCATTAGTGAGAAGATTCGAACTCGAGAATTTAACGTATACCGCAGTTTTAAAACTATCTCCATATATTTGGAAAATACATTTTTAGAATTATGTCTTTCTTTCTAGGAACTTGGTAACTCAAAGAAACTCCGAGTTAAACATCTAATATTTGGTATGTGGTCTTCAAATAAAATTTGTGATTCTTATTAAATTACAGGCGAAATACATTTTAAGGATGCTTATTAGATATTAAAGTAAAATTGAGTGTGATAACAATGAAACGCAAAGTGATAGATGACTAAAATTTGGTATACATATTTAACATTTAAAATGCAGAAATAAGACACATTTTAAATCAATTAGATGAAAGTAATCAAAACTTTAAATAGAAAAATAATACTTATATCATCACCTCTGCTTTAAGAATATTTTTTATCATGGTGAGAAATTGTATAGAAAATTTAAAGGAACTTGGATTCACAATAGAGATATCACCATAATTTTTGCACATTTTGGAAGTTTCATTTTTTTTACCAAATGGTCACCGAATTTCCTGCCATGATAGGGAATCATTCATCTGCTGTTCATTTGACATCCATAAAAAATATCAGAAAATCTATTTCTCATAAGAAAAATTACTGCATGGAGTAATAATATTGCTGATGTGTAAAGATACGCTTTAATTATGGTCAAATTTTGAAATCTATAGATTAATTGGGGCATGAAAAATAAATGCCCCATAAATTCAGAGTAATGAAATTTATTTCGTTTAACAGCCAAAATCGGAGTTTATTTTTGAGAGAAACTTAAAAAAAACATAAGAGCAAAGGCAGTATAAAAAACTGTTTTTATTGAGAGTTGAAAAGATAAATACGAATTAAATGGAATTGAATTGAAAAAAGGTAAAGACAAGAAACTATCACGGAAACTGGATTCGTATCAACTTCACTGCTGTAACCGTAAACCTTTTTATTCCTCGAGTATTTTCGCTTTGTGGTCTTCGAATTTTCTTATCGCTTGGAGTGTCGAAATAGATATATTTTTTTCTTTTCGCCTTGTGGAAAGTTTATCCTTTAAACGGGATAAAGTGTTGGAACGGCATTTTAGAAAAGTTTGTTCAACTAAGCTTAGCCCAATTTTATAGTGAAGACTTTATAAGATTGCTAAGCTTTTTTTTATTTGATACGAAATTTTTTTGGCTATGTTATTATTTATTTATGAAAGATTTTGTAATAAACGTTGAGCTTTTCCGGTTCTAAACTATATATTTAAACATTATTCCTCTCATACGATATATCATTTCTTTATAGTGCTAATGAATAAAATAAAAGTATGACATAAAAAATCCAACCATTAATACTTAATCCTATTTATATTTAATTAATAATTGGTTTTTAAAATTATTAATTAATACAGATAATTTATTAATTTATTATTACTTATTTTTCATTAATTATTATTTTTGTGATAACCTAGTTATTTTTAGTTAATAATTTATAATTTATCTATGCATTTATTGTTATTTAATAATTTATAATTAATCCTTAATATCTTACGTATTTATTTATTATTAATTAATTATCATTAATTTATTTATTTTTAATTAACTATCAATAATTTATTTATTATTAATTATCAATAATGTATTTATTATTGTATAATTTATTATTAACTAATTATTATATTTTTTTAATTTTTACTAAATTATTTATTAATGTATTATTATTTAATATTAATAATAAGTAATTATAATTACTAATAATTTATTTATTTATTTATAATTAATAATTAATTTTTAGTTACTTTAAATTTAATATTAATATTCATTAATATCTTATAATATTTATTAATATTTCTCTCACTGCTTTGCGGCTTATTTGTGTGAACACCAAATTTTTAATTAATAATTGCTTCCTATTTTTCAGTATCTGTATTACTAAGAATACGTTTATAATAATGTTTGTTTATTATTTTTTGACTTTTTAACTTATTTCATAATTTATTATAATAAATATAGGGAAATTATGTATTTATTTTCCTACCTCAAATTCATCAGCAGAAATATGAAATTCTTTCATTTAATATTACAATTTCCATACGAATAATATTAAAACTGACTTCTGAAAATTAAATTTTTGAATCGTATTGTGACGAGAACAGAAAATTTGATTTTCATGTATCAACTAACTGATGGCTGATTTCAGAAAATATGAAAACATGCCACCAAGAGTAGCAATTGTGCATATTCCTAGATTTCAAATTCACCAGAAAAGGAATTATAAAAATGATTTAAATATTCCATCTATACAAAATTTAAATTAATTAAGTTATATTAAAATATTTTAAAAAAATAAAGGAGCAGTTTCGAAATGGCACGTTACCGTGTGGTAAAACTGACATTCGGTAAGCTAAACATTATTGTGTTTAATTAATATTTCTATTTTAAATAATAACTCAAATTTCATTGAATGGGAAACTCATTAAATAGAAGTTCCATCGCATTTCTGGCCGAACATCCTTCAACCATAAGTAGCTTACCCTTTAGAAGCTCCCCGGAGAACAGATTATGAAATTAAGACCGGAATTACGGCTTTCCAACTTCAATAACTTCAGTAATTACTCCCAAAGTCGGCTTTCTAGAGATATTGTGTCGCCTCCAAAAATTATATTTGCTAACTCCGCCCACAAGAGGTTCTCTGATTTTTCAACTCGGCTGAGAACTCATCAGAATTCGAAAATTTATTTCACAACTTGGAAACATTTGACTGGGTCTAATTGTATTATGCCAAAAGGATATAATAAATTATTGCTGATTTAATTCAATTTTAAGCTAAATATCGGAAAATGACCTAAATTAAAGATACGAGATATGATTAAGGATCTATGCAGGATTTCCATTCTTATTATGACACAATAGTCAATATAATTTCTGAATTATTTGATATAGAGATGTATGACGATGTGGAAAATTGTTCTAAATATTACATATATTTATATTTTATGTTGTTTCAATGTGCTACCAATAAATCCACGAAAAAATTTACAATTTAAATTTTTATACAATACTAATAATGACGAAATTATGATGCTTTGAGTTTGAGAATTTTAAACCAGTCAACGGTCACTCTCAGGAATCTCTACGCTTTAATTATTTATTCAGCGTCGCTCAACATATAGCTGGGTCACTTTTAATCGCAGCAGATTGAATTTTTTTTAGTTTCAATTATCTATCTATCTATTATAATAAAAATGCAGCTCGAAATGCGTTGCTAAGCGCATATATATATATATATATATATATATATATATATATATATATATATATACAT
>JAOUZG010002851.1:5154648-5175489 GCA_026289955.1 Argiope argentata | reverse complement strand
ATATATGGATAGATAAATAGATAGATAGATAGATAGATTTAATTAAAAAAATTGCATATCAAAATCTAAGCCTTCTAGCATTTAGATCATTTTTTTCCATTTCAATGCATATATTCTTTTCCTAATGGTAGAGAAATCAGTTATTGAACTACGGCGGCGAAAATAGACCCTTTTATGTAACCATGTAGTGTATATTGATGCTTAACATTAACATTTATTCATCATTTCCTTATTTAGAAATTAAAATAGTTGTAATTATCAAAAAAAAAAAAAGAAAAGAAGGAAAGGAGGAAAAAATCAACTATCAGATTTTCATGAATTTCTATATTTTAGACTTTTCGAGCACGATTTTCCAACTTCAGACACACAATTTTTGAATTATGTATATTTGTGCATACACAATCTCAAAGATAAGTTGTGCTAGTGATATTGGATATATGTTTTTTTAAACTGAATTTGTATTCTATAAATTTTTTGAATAAAACCCATTAAGAGTAAGCATTCCTTCCTATCTTTCCAATAGCAAGTGAACGTAATAGCTACAAAAAGTAAAAAAAAAGAAAACGAATAAATTTCCGCATACAATTTTAGAATATGCAGTGTAGATTTGCTTTTAAGTTTCATACTTGGGCACTCAATTATTTAGATAGATTAAATTTTAAAGCCCATCTTGTTATATATATCAAATTTTAGTTCAACCGGTTATAAAAACTTCACTCTTTTTTTTTACTATTATACGAAGCAAAAAACATTCATTTGCTGCATTCTGAAAATTGAATTATGGTATTGACGGCTCTGCTCGAACTCACAATTTTTATGGTGGTTGGTTTAGTTTAGTTATACTAACGTCCGATTGTAAAGCAACACTAGGGCTATCTTGGGACCAGACAATTTCGAGCGTCGGTCAGATGACGAGGATGACTTCTGAACTGACACCCTCCTCTCTACACCAAAAAATGGGAGGACGTCTAGCTCTGATGGATTTAACTTGTAACAGATTCCGTTATATGACGGTTTTTCAGTGAAATCGGGTCTAGAAATTAAAACCCTGTGGCTCACATGCCGAGACCTTACCACCAGGTCACCGCGGCGTTTCATGGTATCGTAACTGTGGATAATCTTAAATTAGAGAATATACGAGAAAGTTACGGAAGACCCCTCTTATCGTTCTTTTCTCTTATTTTTCAAGAAAGTTTTTCTTTCTCCCTTTTGCGCAAACGATGTAAGAAAAGAAAAGAAAAACATTTCAATCGTTTGACAATGCGAACTCCAATTGTGACATTCTAAGTTCTAAAATACATTTGCTGTATTATGACAACATCGTTTTATCTCTCTATCTTTACATTTAACGGTTAAGAAATAAAATTAACACACGGTACTTATACGCTAATGGCAGATTTGTATGAAAATTAAGAAAAACTATTTCTCAAGAATTCTATATGTTACGCCCATTTGAATACAATGACCCAACAACATTATACACTAGATAAGTGTAATTCGTGATTTGTGCCTGCTACTTTAAAAATCATATTAAAGTCTTTAAAAAAAAGTCAAATTTAGTATCAAATACTCCAAAAGTTTGACTATCTATTTGCAATGGTAGGTGTATAATATAAATAACAATTTTACACAAAAAAATCTCGTGGAAATAAATTAGGATTAAAATCCTATTTTATTTCCAATTTAATATATTATAACTATTTTAATAAAGCACGGTTAACTGAATTTCCTGTTGCTCTTATGTCCATAGGAGCATTGATGCGAGTAATCATTGTTATGGATGATCATAATCCAACAGTATAAGGATTGAAGTTGTATATTTTGTGAATTATAGGATTATTTGCTCTTTCTAATAACAATGTGTTTGTCATGGTATAGTTACGGTTGATAGTTATCTGCTCCAGTTTAAACTAATGCATTGAATGAAACTAATTTATTGATGTTCTCAGAATCGCTGTAACATAGATTGTCTCCATTATGGAAATAATAATAATAATAAATAATATTTTAAATTGATAATTTCCATTAGTGCTTTGAAATGAAGAGAACAATTTTTTAAATAAAAAAAATCTGTACCTTAAAATAAAAATCATACAAGTTTGAAGAGCTATTATGAGAACTTTAAAAAAATTGGAATTTTACATTTAACTTAATGCACTATTAAAGTTTGTTTCTTTTATATTTCATCATTAATTATTCTTACTGTGAAATTTTGCAATATATTTTTTAAAATAATCTTCATACTGAATCTAAATTAAATAACAATGACTTATTCGATTATTATTAATCGGAATAGTAGTACAGAATAGTAGTAAATTAAAAAGTATCTATATATATTCCCTTCATAAAAATTAAATTACTAATAAGAAATAGTTATAAAAATTGGCTAAGAATTTTATATATTGGTTTTCAAATGTTAATGAAGAACGAAATTTAAGCCGGATCAGCATTTATTTAATTTTTTAAATGCTGGTTAGATTGTATTTATATAAGTTCCTACAAGTTAAAATACTTTTTGAAATTATAAATATATCTGATGATGCCGATGTAATATTTTTGGACCTTAATATATAGTTTATTTGATTCTAATTGCTATGCCACTAAAAGTATGAAAATATGCCAAGAAAAAGTAAATATCGATTAATAAATTATATCATTAAAGATTCTGAGAAGGAAAAAAGTTTCTTCATTAAGAAAATTGCCTTTCAGAATATAATGGAATTAGTTGTCCAAAGTTGATGATGTTTAAGGATATCATATAAAAAGCTGAAAAAGAGTGTTAAATGTTTAATATGAAACATTTTCAAATTAAAAAAATATAAATACAAATTTCTATACCTGCTTTGCTTTCTACCTTTGAAATTAATTAAATGCTGTAAATCAAAATTGAAAAGCTTGAAGAAAGGTGATTAATAAATAAAACAATGGAAGAGAAATATTTATTGCCAACTTTATACAAAAACGATCAGGTTTGGGATATTCCACACGGTATACATTCTTTAGTACTTTTAAAAATATTCTTATTGCAATATTTATTTGAAATGTAATTTTCAGTTTTTTTTTGTTTTCCTTTATTTTATCTTTTTAAAATAAACCAAATTTTTTCCTAAAATGAAATTTAATCCATGGTTTTTTGCTGAAGTTGTCGGCTAATTAGCATACAGAATATTCGATGACAACTGTGTAAGGACGTTTGAACAGTTAAGGACGTCATTGGTTGCCGAAATTACAGCGAAATATTTGTGTTATGTGATTCAGTTGTTCCTTTATGCTTTGTTGAATATCTAAGACGCATATAGGCAATAACAATTTCCTTACCACCTAGAATTTATGTAATCACAAATCCAATTCTACAGCCATTAAAAATTGGATAACTGTGGATTTCATTGAAAACAACATTATTAGATTTTGGAGTGACATTTTAAATTATATATTTTTTAATAATATTTAATTTTATTAATTTTACATTTAATTTACATTTTATAACGTATTTTTCTTTCCCTTTTGGGAAATCAAAGATACATATAGAGTATATTCACCAATTTACGAATACTGAAGAGTCTATAAGTCATTTAAATCAAAAGAATTTACACTGCTGCAAAATTTCTGAAAATGTCGAGTATTTTTTAAAAGGTTTGTCAACACAAAGTGTAGATCACTTAGTTTGAGTTATTAGGCATGTGATCACTTGCTATGAAATTAGTTGCATCCAAGAGAAAAACATCGCCATATAAAACAATTTCAGGCAGTTATTGCCTGCAACTACTGCATTTTCATGCATATTCATTCTACTATTGTTTCCTGTCATAGACTTTTGTGTATTTCTGGATTTCTAGATATCCCTTCAGTTTATAAGCCAGATTTTGAATCCTCATGACAGTGGTGTCCTGGTGGTAAGGTCTAGGCATGTGTACCGTAGGGTTTCGGGTTCGGGACCCGATTCCACCGAAGGACCGTCGTGTAAGGGGGTATGGTGCACGTTAAATCCTTCATGGCAGAACACCCTTCCACTGGTGTGATGTGGGGAGAAAGGGTTCCAGTTCAGGTGTCGTCCTCGTCATCTGACAACGGTTCAAAATTACAAGGTCCTCCTCAAAATAGCCCTAGTGTTGCTTTACAACGGGACGTTAATATAACTAAACTTTTGAATCTCTTGTATACAGCCAAGCCAATTATTAACAAAAAAAATTATCTGGTTGTCCTTATATTAAAAAAACCTTTTGGAAAGTAACACAAATATATTTTTTTATTCATTTAAGTTTTTAAATCTGCACATATGTTACTAATATTTAATAGTTAGTTAGTGGGTATGATGTGATACATTCAGTTCTACCAAATAAAATGAATGTATCTGCGTTCGTTTGATTGCTACACTCAATTGGATTTCCTGTGAGAAGGGCGGTTTAAAAAGTCAAAGGAATTCATTAAAGCTTATCGTTACATACTTATATATTTTAATTTAAGATGTTGTGAAATTTTTAGAATTCATCACTTTCTTCCAACTTTTAGGGAGTGAAGGTATCTAGGAATAACATCATCGATAATGTAAAAATTAAAATAGAAGAATTAATTAGTCTACAAGAGCTGTTACTAAAAGGTAAATACAAAATCCACACATTTCATTCAGGGGCATATGTTTAAATACTATAAACTTTAAAAATGTATTCTTAAAACAATTAATTAAACTTAAAATTAGGCCAAATTTCTGCTCATATAAACATTGTAATATCATTATCATCGCAAAAAATCCATGCAGCGTCGTAAAAAATAAGCAGTTTTTTGAAATAATATATTATGTTTACTGCAATTTTTTACAAACTCTTTTCTTAATCTTTATCTGAATATTAAGATTAAGACCTCAAATGAAGCGACCGGCACAACATGTTATGGTACTGAAAGCATCGATTTTTCGAAAAACATCTTCTATTTATAATAAGGGTGAGCACGGAAAAATGACATCCCTACAGTCCCTAGACGCATGTTAGGGGGATTAAAATATCCTAAGAAAAAAAATCAAACAGAGAGGAGTTAAGTTGAGGCATCTACGGTCAAATGAGGAGCAGGAGAAATAAAAAACTATGAAAAAAGTAGAATCAAAAACTATTTTAAATAAATAAAAGAACCTTTAGTTAATGATTGTGTTTTTGAAAAAATTACTTCAGTATTTTATATGATATTCAATTTCATTTTAAAAGTATTAGACATGAAAATATTTTCTTTTTAAGCAATGGTTTATATATCAAAACATTTTCGACACCCCAAAAAAAGCGCTCAGTAATAATTAGCTCTCAAATAAGCGTTTCAGAGCACGTTTTCAGTAATTGGACACTCTCTTTTGAGTTATACAGCTTTAAAATCTTTACTAGGAATGTTTGATAGTTATGAAAATTTCTTTCTCTCTCTCTCTCTTTTTACTAGTTTTTAAGTATTGTTTAAAAAATCATTCGTGTAAATTTGTACTACGAAAAGGAAATAACCAAACATTTTGATTTTAATTACAGCTGCGATTGTTTATTCACAAATATAATAATGAAATTCTTTCAATGGAAACAGTTTGATAGATTGTGTAAACAAAGAGAGCGAGTGAAAATGTTATTCAATTCATCGTGAAAGGCAATGGGTATGTTATTTCTTACTGCCTCTTATATGAAGAATAGAGAAAATATTGTAATCGTCAAGAAATTCAACCTCGAAATTTTAATGAATCTCCAAGTTTAGATTCGAAAATCACTTCTCTGGCATTATATTTGTGATAAAGATAATAATAGATGGTAAGAAATTTGATATAATGTTTTATAGTAAATTTGTAGACTGTTCAAAGTTTATGCAAAATCTATTAAGAAAAAATTTGTCTGTCCGGATGTTCGAATATAAAGAACTGAAAACGATAACTTAACCCGGTAACCATAAAATGAAGAGCGTTCAGTAAATATCATAATCTTGATCTGCTGACAGTCATTTAGCCGACGATTCTTTTTTCAGATATTTTATAGCTGGTTGTATTTTTATTTCAATTAAAATATTATTAAAAAGATAAAAGCAGACGACTTTTGGTTTAAAAAACACATTTTTATTAATATTATTTCGTGAATTTTCTAATATAACAGCTGATGATCGATTGTAAACCTTTTAAAATCTGGAAAGGGTTTGTAATACACGCCGTGAAGTAAAAAGAATAAACAAGCAAATGGAATTCTAAAATGCTTGGAGTATTATTTTAGTTTTTAAGAGTTTAAGAACTCTGCAAGCTATAGTCGGAAGCTTAAGAAAACGGTTAGTTTTCTAGAAAGCATGCATAAAAAAAAGGCTTAAATGGAAAAAAATTAAATGCTCATATTTCACATCTAAAGTGTAAACATCTGTCAACATTTTTAGTCAGTCAAACAAAGGGTTAACCATCTGTCGGTCTATAATTTTAGAATCACGTAAACGCGATATTTTACAAGTGCAATAACTTAAATATATCGAATAGGAAATGTGATTTTGTGAGTACACTTTAGCAACTTTTTATTAAATGAAAAAAAATGAGTAGAATTTCCGAGGCGTCATCTGTTGATTCGAAACCGAATTGTCCATATATAAAATATTAAAAACTTTCTTAAGTTTATTTTAAATGAAGGAATATTTGAAAAAACTGTATTAACATCGAATATCAGCCACTACAAGTTTTAAAAAAGGTATTTGAACTCGAGTGAATGAATAAAAAGTACCTTATTAATGATTGAAAATTTGAACTAGATGTATAAATATATATAGGAAGAGTGTGAGCTAATAGAGAGAAAAACATGATAAGCCTCAAAGTAATTTTATATTTGTCGTCAAAAGCAAACAAGGAATATTGTATACATTGCATAATAATAGGGAATATTGCGTGTTATAAAAATCGATTGTTATATTCGGGGAAAGAAAACAAAACCAGGAAAATAATCGCATTTATTTCTTTAAGAATCAAATTTTCATGAACGAATATCAAAAATATTTTGGGATGCGCAAAGTTTCGGGCTATGAGAAACCGGAAATTCAGTTATCGACGACATTTCTCTGTCAATGAATAATGAGAAAGGCGCGCTCCATTGCACGCTGATATTTCTACTGTAGCCTCTGTCACTCTTCGAGTTTCATGAATATTGCTTTTTTGGAACTTTCTGGTTATCCAGACCAGACAGTTTTGTTCATATTATATTGTTGGACTCAGAAGACAATCATGCAAGAAAGTAAGCCGGTTGGAACGAACTTCCTACGATTTTATAGAGAACTTTCACAAAATACGACGGCATATTATTATTCCTCCTATACGAAGTGTACTAAAACAAGTAATATAAGAAAAAATTTTAAAGTCAGTTTCTACTTGGATCAACATTTTTTTTATTTTAGTTACTTTTTATTATATAATTACAATTAACAAAAATAATTTATCGAAAATTGATAGATTTTAGAAAGAATTGAACTCGCATTCTTCAACTTCAAATGAAAAATACCGAAATTCTCACATTTCACCGATTGAGCCTTTTACCTGTTGATTTCCATTTTCGTTACAAACTGCTAAAACTCTATTTAAAGTATTAAAAATTCCTTAAATTTAATGAATGGATTAATATTTGAAAGAGCTGTATTAACATCGAGTGTCATCCACTACAAGTTTAACTCTTTGCAGTCTGAAAAGTAATTAGATACAAACCTATTCACCTTATACAAAGATTTGTTAATTGTAATGAAAAATAAATATACATTATTCTTTTAAGTCGAATTTCTTTGAAAAAGGAATCTACATCTTTTAGCCATAATGTAGGCGTTTTTAACAATTAAGTTTGAAAAATAAATAAATAAAACATCAAAATGATGCACAGTCTTGAATGTCGAGTCACACTCGACATCGGACCACAAAGGGTTAAAGAAATGCATTTGAACTTAAGTGGATGAATTAAAAGTATTTTATTAACGAATGAAAATTTGAACAGTATAAATAAATATAGGGAGTTTTTGAACTAATAGTAGGCATTGAAAATGTTTTATAGAGATAACCGACAATAAAAAGAAAAAAGTTTGAAAGAGATCATCTAAAAAAAACGAATTCGAGATTCGGATGAATCACCAAATCTTAGATTTCTCCGAGTCCGAAAATTCCAATCTTATCTGTCTGTTTGAGAGCGCAATAACTCGAAAATACTTTTAGTGCAACTTATAAAATCTGACGAAATCTACATGTTTAGTCGTTACATCAATTTTACAGATTTTCATCAAAATATGAGCAAATCTCTTTGCAGAATATTTATTTATCTGGTAGGAAATCAGTACAATAAACAAAAATGCAAAGAATTGACAGACAAAATTTGTTACATTATTTTAGAGGCATCACAAGTTAAGATCAGTATAAAACTTTTAGCCAGAAGATTGACTGCCTTTCAGTCTATATATTCGCCTTTACAGATATGAAAATTCGAAAACACAATTCCAAACTTAAGATAATTATAAAAAAATCTATATCTATAAGACGATGATTATCATAGCATTCACAAAAATGGAATAAAGTTTTGGTTCAAACTATTTTGAGGTATACTCTCAAGAATCATATGAAGAGCAATAGTAACAGCTATAGCTAAAATGTAGTTATAGTTATAACAGCTATAACCATCATTGCAGTTATAACTCTAACAGCTATAGCTACAATCATGGCTGCTTTTAAATTTTCAACTGGCAACATCACCTTCTTCTAGTGGAGTGTGTCATCCTTAAAAAACAATAAATGGCGTTGGAATAGTACCTATAGCACGAAAATCACAACAGTTACGCAGACCAAGATGAAAAGAGATTGCAACTGTGGGGTGCCTACCAGAAATGTGAATAACGTATTCCTTTTTTTGTATGATACGTGGATCCAGGTACCATCTTCAGCCCGCTGTCATCCTGGTTGAAAGAGTCCAATAGAAAGTTCGCCGACTTTCTGGCACAAAGGTAGCACGTCTTCCTCTTGTTCTGGGAATCACAGGTTCGAGTTCCGGTTAGGGAATGTTTGTTTTACTGTGTTCTATGTGAGACTATGCTCTCCTGTAAAAAAGGGGCTATGCAAGCGAATGTGTGATAGAGCTAAGTCGGTCCTCTATCTATTTCTAGGTGCCCTGGTCCTTGTGACAAACAGAGGCTACAACCATTCACCATCCAGTCATGGACCTGGTCTAGAACTGCTGGTCAATGGGGGCATGCAACAACAACAACAAGCAGAAAATTTAGGAAGCACAATAAAGTGGTTTTTGTTCTGATAATTCTCTGCCATTATTGCTTGGTTTTGTAACCGTAACTGTTAACTGAGTTTAAATATTGTTTTTTATGATTCTTGACAGTATACCTCAAAATACCAAGAAATAAAATTTTATTCCGTTTCTGTAAACGGTATGATGGTAATCTTCTCATTTATCTGCAAAGTTTTTTTTATTGTCACTCGGTACAATATACGATATTTAATATATTATTATATTACTGAAATTACAACTCGGTGTCAAATTTCTATTCCAATAATTCGAAAAAAAAACCAAAATGTAAAATAGAGTTTCTTTATTTTATTAAGAACCACAAAACGTTCATAAGCAAAACTTCGAATATAAAGAAAAAGTTGAGATCTTGTGATATCCATAGTTTTGCTTAAAGTCTGTAATTTTTTTGTAAGTGGAAAGAGGAAAGGGGGATGCAATACTTTTATTTAAAAGTATTCGAGAACATTTCATTGAGACCATTCCCACTCGTTTGTTTAATTTCTTTGTACAGAATCTAAAATGTTTTTTGGGCACTATATCTTTGATTACCTCTTAAACTTTATTAATATGAATTAAAACAAAGACAAAATATCATTCAAGATGATCGATACATTTTTAATTGTTGAGCATACATCAACCATTTAATGAATTTGGTCTAAATTTTGCCTCTATCTATAAATATTCAGTCGAAAACATCTAATAAATATATCTACTATAGCTAATGTTCTTAATGAGTTCTTATTAATAACAAAGGTGGTTAGTTTTGATGATAAACATATCAACAGATCAATATTTTTTTAATCATGTTTATTTAGACAAATTCCACAGACATTAATGTTATTTTTGATGCATCTAGAGCATATTTTACTGGAATTTATTGGGCCCCGGTGACCTGGTGATGAGGTCTTGGTTTTCGAACCTGTGGGTTTCAGGTTTAAGACCCGATTCTACTAAAGAAATGTTTTGTAAGGGGACCTAGGGATGAAATCTTGGATTCGGAACCTGGGTGTTTTAGCATTGAGACCTGATTCCATCAAAGAATCGTCGTGTAAGTGGGATTGGTGATAGGGTCTTGGTTCCGGAACCCGTAGGTTTCAGGTTCTAGACCCGATTCCACCAAAGAACAGTTGTGTAACTGGGTCTGGTGCAGACCAAATCCGTAAGGGTCAAAGGTCCTTCCATTGGTGTGGTGTGGAAAGAGGAGTGACTGCTCAGGTGTCTTCCTCATCATTTGAATGCGGTTTAAAGTTGCGAGATCCGTCCTAAAATAGCCCTAATCTTAAAACGGAATTTATACCTTCTTTAAAACGGAAAGCTAATAAAACTAAACAAACTCAAAACTCTTTGGAATTTATACCTGCTTTAGCTTCAACTGGACATAAACCTCAAACTTCACATAGAATTACGTGATCTTAATTGATTATGGGCCTCAATAACAATATAATAAAGATACGTCCTTATAGTTTATTACATGTATATGATTCGTTTTCTACTTTAGAACGCTGTTGCATTTGTTATCCGAATGATGGAACCACAACAGATTTGTCTGGCGGATTTGTGGAAGTTCTGCTGAGGCCGACGGCAAGGGATTAGATGAGGCTTGCAACCTGATTTATTTGCCCGGGGTTAACTAAATTGTGCCGCCGACAGAATTTGTGCCACATGGCCGAACCGTTTGATTGTACTCCAAGGGCCTAGCGCCACATAATCCCATCCGTCCAATGAGATAATGGAGTTCGACGATTCAGAAACTAGATTTAATCGAGCAGTGGGGGCTTCTATAAGTAAACCGGTGCCCAGCATCTGACGAAATCGGTCGGTGGTTGTGGTTTCGATCTAAAACTGATTAAAACGAGACTCTTGCGAAAAACGGAGCGTGGCACGCTGTTCAAATGTTTATTTCCTTGGCAAAATTAGTGACATTTCCCTTAAATCAAATCTGGCTAGTTTTCCGATGGAAGAGATTTTATTTTCATTAAAGACATGGATTAGTTCTCTGCTCTTAAAATGAAGTGGAATTTTCTTAGTTTATTTCTCACAACGGAGCAATTTGCTAATTGTGCACTGGCTATTGTTATTTTAAAATAGACAGCATAACTAAATCGACGAGTAGACTTTTCATTCGTCATGTTCGATTCCTCTTAAAGAAATTAGACTTCTGTGAGAATACAATTACATAAATAATTTAAAATTCACCTTTTTAGACCCGACATGTGAACATAAGAGGAAACGATTATACTAGTGATTTAAAATTCACCATTTAAGTCCCGGCGTACAAGTAGGTCTGGTGCATATAAATCTGACGTCGAAGAGCGAAATTTCTTTTGTTGATGTGTTGTGCAGGTTTGAAGAACCCACATAAAAATTGACTTTATTAGGTGTCATTCTCATTATCTAATAGCAGTTTAAAAGTAAATTCCTAAATGTCCTTTGTTTTCTTTCAAAAAGGAATTTAATATCACTGAACAAACTAAACTAAAGCAAAAATTTTCCTGTAAAATTTTGAGACAGATAGAAGGCATTACGAATTACTAAAATCATAAGGGCATGTTTATCTGCAAAGCTAGAAGATATATGATGATGCAAAATGGGCATATTTAAAAACACTTTGTTGGTTTGATCACTTGAATGGTACGGGCACATGCATTAAGCCGCAGCAAAACATTTACCATTACATTAATCTTGCAGAAATCCGACAAATATTACATCATAAAAGTGCTGTATTTATAAAAAATCTGGATAGTCAGTTATAAAAGGCATTTTAATAAAAAAATGATTGTTCAAAATATATAAATTATAATGAAAATGCATTCTTTTAAATACGTTTTTTTTAACTCAAAGTATTGGCAAATTGCATATTTTACTTGAAGGTGACAGTAATTGACATTCAATTTTCTATATTTCTCTTCTTAGCTCTGCGATCATGCTTCTGAAAACAGTGAAATAAGCGAGAAGTCAAACTGTTAAAATTGCGGGCAACAAAGGTAGTGCTGTATTGATTTCGTCAGCGGGTTCCAGAGAGAAGCAATTTCATAAAATGTTCCTCAAGACAAATTTAAAAAATAACCCCCACTTTTTTTATACGAAGCATGCAAAAATGAAGTATTGAAATTACTAAAAAATCAAACTCAATTTTTTGCGGATTTCGACACTCCAGACATTTCCGAGTATGAAAAACACATCTTTGGAAATATATCTGTTTGCAAACTCAATAATTATGAAATGCATTGGACCTGACAAATGAGATTAAGTTAAGTTAATTTAACGTTCTTTTTTAAATAACACTTCGGATATTTGGGGATGGATCTAATACTTTTGAACCATGGTCAGAAGACAAGGATGCCTCTGAGCTGGCACTCCCCTCTCCAAACTTCATTAGACCAGTGGATGGACGTTTGGCCATGGGGGATTTAACATGCAACAGACCCTCTAACAAGGCAGTTCTTTGGTGGAAACTACCTTGTAGGTACTTCTCAAACTTGAAACAATAAGGCTCATGAGCTGAAACATTACCACCAGTTCCCCGCCCCCCCCCCCCATGGTTAACTAGACAAATGAGATTTAATACCTGATTTCTATTAAATTTTTTTTTATTTTTGAACGAAATCAATTCACATGAATTCTCGGAGAAGGTCCTGCGAACAGTTCAACACGATAACAACAAAACGAAAAGAGAGAAATAGGTTGTTGTTGCTTATAGCACAACAGCGATTTGAGGCTCTTGTTTCAGTAATGCCTTTTAGAGTTAAGAGTACATTTTAACTATTCATACGTCACAGCCTTTTGCAACGGGACGGACTTCATTCATACATTTCATTCATTCATATCCTCAATAACTCATTAGCACCAGATATCATGTACACGGAGAGTCTTCGGCTACCAGGGTTTGAACTACAAGCCAAAGAATACAAATACAACGCCTTATCAACAAGGATATCCCAGCCCATAGAATTTGGCACTTAGTTTTACATACAAAACCCATTTTCAAATGAAAATTTTATCCAATTCCTTCAAGAGGATTGGTCGTGTATTTGCCTGTACATTTGCACTCGCATAAAGTGATATAAAAAAGCAATGATTTTTTTGAATAAGATTCGCCATGTTATCTTGTCACTAATACTTCATATCTTTGTCACATGTTGATCTAAATTAATCGACAAAAAACCATCCAAAAGTGCATTCTCGCTTTTCTTATTTTGCTTTAAAGTATAAAAAGTTCATGTAAGAGACTCGGAAAATAAAACTCGGCGAACTTGTGGAGCTCACAGCCATGTTTAAGATACGTAATTTTTATACTGAAAAGAGGATAATAATACCTTCATTTGAACATCGAAAGAAACCTTCCACTTGTTCAGGTTACAATTTGGTACTGCCTACTGTCTCCGCCAGATCATTTGAAATATACCAGGATATGTTAAGATCGATTTTGAATTTAAAAAAGTAATCATAATAAAAACATTTTTTGAATAAAAATATTCAAACCGTTTTCTGTCATCAAATGTTTTATTCGTCAAATTAACAGTATTAATTTCGCAGCACCAATGAATCTTAATATAGTTTTTGAACTTGAACTGAAATTAGTTTGATTATGTTTTAATTTCCTGAATAAAAACTAAACCATCAATCATTGCAAAAAAATAATCGGGAAATTTTTTTAAAAAAAATTAATAAAATATAAAAAATACATTATTATTTAAACCAAATTTTAAGTCATGTCATAAATAAATAGGTACTGAATTTTTGCGGTTAATGATATTAAAGATTTAGGTCATTTCATCCAATTGCTAAAAAGTCTTAAGTTCAATGACTTTCTAACAGTAAACTATATTTGATTAAAGTTATTTATCCTCTCGATTGATAATGAATTCAATTTAAATAACAATAATTACATATTAGTTAGTTCTTTGTAAAGAACTCATTTAAATAAATCATGAAACAAAACTGAAAAATAAATATCTGTGCGTCAGTTATAATCAGTATTCATAAAATATAAAGTTGGAGTTTTATGAAATGTATAACTATATCCTTTTAAAAAGAAATTAAAATATCATACCAATCATCTAAATTACTTATTAACATAAAAATGTATAATATGACAAATATTACTATGAAACCTAAATTATCATATGCTTATAATAACAAGCACAGACAGAAAAAAAATTAGTGGAGAAATTAATTCTATGGGGGTTCCGGATATTGCTGCTCTTAAAATAAATCGTTACAAAAACGTAAATTTCAAAGTAAGGCATTACGGTTTAATATAATTTACGAATAATTTTTCGTATATTAGCTACATTTTTATTGGCTACATTTTTAGCTGTTAGAAAATTTATTTGACAAAATGAACTAATTTATTCGGATCGTTAAATAATTTAATACAGTAATTTTAAATGTGTACATGAACTTTTTTATAATAATTATATAACATATTATTATATTTATAAAATATATTATATAATATATTTATAAAATATATTAGCTTATAGTGTAAATAGGGAGTTTTATTTACCATAAAAAGATTATTGCTGTTTTTTTATATGATTTATATGTGTTTCTATGAAAATTCAAGATTTATATATGATAATTACGATGTCTGGTGATTTATGTATGGAAATTTAAGACCCAAATAAAAAAAATTCCAGAAACTGAAATTTAAAGAGGGAGATATTTCTATTCTCTTGAAAATATTTCATTATAGTATAAAATATATTTTAAAATGAATTCGGTTCTTTTATATTAAAATAAATGTATAAAAATATATAATATTCAATGTTATAGTTATTGTAATGATAAAAACTTAGAATTTAATTTTGATTAAAATCTTTGCTGTTTGTAGAATAATTTTACTGAATTCAAATTATTTTTAAAAATTAAAATGCTACTTTTAATTATGATTAGAATGCACCATTTTCCAAAATAAAACTAAATTATAATGTAAAAATTCTCATGGATCTGTATAAATCTTGATCGATTATTTAGCTAATGTGACTTATTGTACATTGATCAAATTATGTATTAAATAAGTTTCACTTTATTAGTAAGAAAAAATTCTAAAAAAGGATTCCTTGTAAAAGATTTAAAACTTATTTCTAAATGAAAAATACATTTGAAAATGCCGTATTTTTTGCTTTCTTGTATACGCAGTACAGGGAAAGTATTATAAGTGTCAAAAAATTCGAGCTTGAAATTTTGATGAATCTCATCATTTTAACCTCCATGAGTTCAAAGAGCACATTTTTGGCATCACTTCTTATGTTATCTTTGCGATACAAAGAAAACATAAAAACAATTTGAGCTAAATATTAGAAATTTTGTAATTTGATAAAAATTTTTAGTTAATTCTATTCACAGGAAGTCCCTCTGTCGGTTGTTCGAATATAAATAAACATATCAAATTTTGAGTAAAATACAAACAGATTTGACAGTCTAGTGGTCTATATTTTTAGTATAATACACATAAAACGAAGAGAGCTAGATAGATGAAATTTGGTACTTAGATTAAAAATCTATATTGTTGAGACCTATCAAATTTTGAGTAAAATATAACAAGGACTGACGGTCTATCTGTCTGTATTTTCAGTTTAATGAAATACGCTATGACCAAATATATCAAATTTGGAATGGGATTTTGTGGCTGCTATTTTATTTATTTGTCAAATATTAGTTTCAATCAGTTTGGACAAACCCACATGTAAAACATAAATTCTTTTTTATGAGAAAGACGAATTTGAGCACATTCCTGCAGACGATTTTAAGAAAACAAATAAAAATAATTGTCAAGGACTTTTCTTCATTCTTCTGTGAAGTGGGCATAAAATAAAAAAGGACCATTCCGGCATGAACAATATGTGAAGCTATCTTATTAATGATTGTTTATTATTTCCACAGCCTCTGTCGTCAATATTTCATTTTTTTATTCTTTTAAATTTCTTAACTAAGAAACAAAACGAAATATATTTCTGAACAAGCATTCTGAAGTCACATTTATTTTTCATTAAATTTATTCAATGTTCTTCGAATTTAATACTCATTAAAGAAACTTCAATAATTTTCCCAAAGCAATACTTAATGATATGAATTCTATATGAATATACCATGCCAATAATAAAGTCCTTTCCTCTTCTCCCTTTACATATAAACTAGTTTGATCGAAAACTATTTACAAAATTCGTCGATGTTTCAGCCATAAATCTGTTTTCGCTTATTAACCAGAAATACATTCAAAGGTCTTCTACTTCGACGTCAACACCGGAGACGAAGTTCTCGTAACGAACTTAAACAGATATTTGGAATGGGAAAATTTGATTTACGAATTATATAGTGATAACAAAATGGGATAAATGGAATTCTTCGAATGGAGAAAGACGCTCTTTAAGTTGTGAACCTTTGACGTTAAGGTTCTTCTGTGGTAAAATCAACAAGTTGTAAAATAAATAAAACAATCGCTATTCTTTTTACCTTGTTAAATGTTTATTTACGAAAAAAAATCTTGATGAAAAAAGATAGCATAAATGTAATACAAAATGAAATATACGATTAGGAATTTCATGTTATCATGTGAGAAAATTATTTTTAAGTCATTATTTGTCTTCATAAATTTAAGTCATTAAGTAATTTAAACCGATTTATAAAACCAATACTGGATCAACATTGTAAAAACACATCTGCTGTCAGAGAGGCATACGTAATAATAATGTAATGCTGGTAAAATCAGGTGAAAAAAATATACGTGATTGAAAGATGTTGAGGAATATTGCCATTGCTGCTTCATTCATTTGTAACGTGATTTCGAGCTTCGATTATTCGTTGCTTTCAATTATTCAAAACCTACTGACGAAAACAACATCATGTTCTCGCATAATAATATATGAATATAATGCAAATATATAATATATTTATAGTCATAGAAGTCATTATTTATTATTATTATCGACATTATTAATATTATTTGTTATCGTTGAAAGGAGAATATAATCCATGAGTCACTACAGATCATTTTCTTATAAAAGCGAGAGTATCTATGAGTTTCAAAGTTAAGAAATTAATAGGCTCAACCAATTAGAAATTGCTTACTACTTGTAATAAATGGCACCATGGGACGTATTTCAAGATTAAAAATTGAACAAATCTATCCACAGTGTAGGTACTTGGTGGTCTGTTAGAGAAGTATCGCCTTCAAGAATGAGTATATTCAGTCAAAAATACACTGGTTATTCATTATGTAATCAGGAATATTGAGTGTGTACACCAAATCCATTGAGACCAAATGTACTCTTGTTAATATGCTGAAAAGTGTAAAAAGGAATCTCGTCAGGCCAGAAGTCAACTTCATCATCTAATAATGGTTTAAAATTATGATGTCCCATCAAATTAAGATTTATACTGCATCGAAACGAACACACTTGGGGATATACAAACCTTTTTAAGAACAAAGGGTGAATGTTTAATGAATGTTTTATGAAGTCCAATAAAGATCAAAGAATATTATTTTGAAAGTTCATTAAAAATAATAGTATTAATGGTATAAATAAATCTGTAACTATAATGCTAAAAATTATATTTTCTAATACGAATAATGCTCACTAGATAAAATTTATAATATAATAAATATAAGTTTTATTTATATTCATTATTTTACTACTATCGTAAAATCTAAGGCTGACTTTTATTTATACAGTGCGTTGAAGTTTTTGCCTTAAACAGCAGCAATCAACACATTTTGTTATCATAAAAATCGTCCCCTATGACGGTTTAAATCAAAACCACTTACGAGTTCATTGCCTCTCTATATTGTAGCATATTTAAGTACAATAGCTCCCAAATGAAATAAGTTAGAAAGGTGAATTCCAGTGTATGAAATTATATACTAATTACACTAAACATATATTTGTGTCTAACTTCGAACTTAATCCAAAAAGAGTAAATTGTTGGTTCTTATATATATGAACACGGCGACCAAAAATGCAAAAGGCAAGATAAACAAATTTCATATGCATACTTGTTAGCAGAATGCGAGCTTTGCATTAATTTCTGAACTTTATCATAATTAAGGTTACGTGTATGTTGCTGTGTGGCTCTAAACTTGCTCCAATTAGTGCAACGTCTTAGAAAAGTTATTTTATTAATAATTTAACTAAAAAAATTAAACATTCGTTTTTTACTACACGCTTCAGCGAGGCAGTGTTCACGAGAGCTTATAATCCGGTCGATACTGCTATGTTCAGTAGTGACGGAGTGGTCGGCTGTACACAAGAGAGTGTGCACGGCAGCGTTCCGAAGAGAATGAGAGAAAATAGTTTTGCGAGTTACTACTCGGATGATGAGGGACGTGGCTATTATATCATAAACAACCTCGACGGAGCCTATAGTTTACAGATATATGATATGATTTATAAGATTCATGATAGATATGATTTATGATAAGTATAAATGATTTATGGTAGATATTCACTAGAAAATATGTTTTAAAAATGTTGGTCCAAATTATGCATTTGATTATCATTAATGTACAAAAATAAAACATACAATATTATAGAAAGGGCAAAAAAATTCAAGGGGTGAGCAGATTCTCGCTTTTTATAGTGTAGATATTCTTCAAGCAAACATTTTCGAGAAGTATTTAATAATAAGACCCTAAGTATAAATAATGCGTTTAAATAATTTCCTTTTTTTGAGTTTACGTTAAGGTCCCGATTGCCCACATAGTTGAATAAGATAAGAGCACAGAAGCGAATTCCGAAGATAGGTATTTTAGATAGGTACTTTGAATCCAAAATTAAAAATACAAGAATCAAGAGTTTGCTGCGTAAACAAAAATACATTTTTTTTTGTTTTTAAAAAAAGTTTTAATACATTAATATCCCGTTGTAAAATAACACAAGGCCTATTTTTGGATGGACCTCGTCATTTTGAACCACGGTCAGATGACAAGGTTGACACCTGAACTCTCCTCCCCTCTCCACACCACACAACAATAGCTGGGAGACGCTTGGTCCGGACGGATTTAATGTGCAACAGACCCTCTTACACTTCGGTTTTTCGAGTCTCGAACCCGAAACCTTACGGCACGGGAGCCGAATTCCTTTCTTTTGGAAATGCAATTCCTTTGCATTTCCAAAGCAAAGGAATTTGGAACCTTTGATGAAATCCTAAATTTCTGGGAATCGAGAAAACTTAAAAAGGAAAGAGTTTTACTGTAAATCTAAAAATGAAGAAATTTTGTATTTGCAATGAAACTGAATTCTCTAGGACTTGAATAAACTTAAGAAAGGAGAAACAGTGAATTCCAAGGAATTAAAAATTGAAGGAATTTTGGATCCTTAGAGAAATTCTGACTTTCTGGGAATCGAGAAAATTTCAAACGGATAATAAGCAAATTCCAATAACCAAATTTTGCTGTGGATACAATATTTTTTTGTATTTATAGTGAAAAACCTGATTTTCTGAGAATTAAGATAACACTTAAAACGACCGATATGTAGATAATCCGCAAAATTTTCTTAAAAAATATTAAATCAAAACTAAAAAGTTTTATTATCACTAAATAGCTCCCACCCTCTATTATGAAGTATTAAATAGAAAATATATATACTCACAAATTGTTACAGTATTTTTTTTGAAAAAAAGATTGCTTTTTATTTGCGATTGAAATTTTTTCAAGTCACCATTTGAGAATTAACAAACTTAGTTTTTTGAAAATTAAGTATTTAAAAACATATTCATAAATAGTAGTTATGTCAGGAATTAATTTTATTACATTTTTATTACCATAAACAACGACGCCATTTTAAATAACTGAAATTATTCCCTTTAAATAATTGAATTCGCCAATTTATAGTGAAGCGTACTCGAATAATGCTGGCTTATCTGAAGATCGCGAATGAAAATACTTGACGAATTCTCTTAAAATTCTAACCGAGGACGTTCGATATCGCATCTAACTTATTTAAAATGAGGGAGATGCTCTCGTTTCTTTTTCCTCATTCCCCCCAAAAAGTTACTATCTTAGGCTGGATAAGAAAAAGACATTTCCTCCTTCAGATTGGATTTCAGATACGATATGTCGATACATATCTGGATACGAAAAGGAAACTAATGTCGATTTTGAAGGAAGTAGAAGGTTTGGTAAAAAAAAATGAAAGGAGGATGTTTCGTGTATCTTTCTAAAACAGATTTATTTTTCCTCTAAGATTAAATTTTGGGAAGTAAGAAATGATGTATTTATTCACTTAGCAAAAAATGTTTTAAATATAAAGATGGAAAAATATATAGTTGTTTGGTTCATAAGACAGGTTTTTGTTTGTTAAGTGATTGGAGTATCTGAACATAAAACATAAGGATAACATATAACTTATACAACTGGATGAATCGAGAAAGTATGGAATTTTTAAATAAAAGTTAGATTTTTCAATAAAATCTTCTTTCAAATAAAAATATGACTAGTTATAAAAGTATATTTTATAATGTTTACCTTTTATCATATTTTTTTTTCAATAGCCTAAAAAGTATAATTATTATTTAATCATATATTTTTTGCCCTGGTTTCAATGGTAATTTTATATAATTATGATGATTTCTTACTGACATCGCTATT